>VMDO01002679.1:0-161631 GCA_007922755.1 Pedetes capensis | reverse complement strand
TTTTTTTTTTTTTTGCGGTACTGGGGGTTGGACCCAGAGCCTCGCGCCTGCATGCTCTGCAAGTGCTGGACCACTGAGCTGCACCTCAGCCCATTTTTTTAACTTTTTGAGATAGGGTCTCGCTAAGTTACGCAGACTGCCTCTGGTCTCGAACTTGCGATCCTCCCACCTCCGCCTCCCGAGCTGCTGGGATTACAGGTGTGCGAGATGAAGCTTCTTGAAGGCCCGAGTTTGCTGCAGATGGACAAAGAGCACAGTCTCTGGACAGAGGGAGCCACAGCTCACAGAACTAAACTCAGCACAAGAATGGGACAAGGAATTGCCTGCCAGAAATCCTTAGTTCCCAAATCTTCTTACTTTAGTGAGTGACCCTAATCCCTTGAGGCTCTCATTTGTCCAGTTCTTCTTTATGTGCAAAGATAAGAAATAAGAACAGAGGAGAAAGTATTTTGAACACATTAAGCAAACAGAGAGAGGGTGAGCAAACTTTTTCTTAAATGGCCAAACAGTAAATATTATAAGTTTGGAGGCCATATGAGCTGTTACTTATACTCAACTCTGCCTGAAACAGCCATCAACAATATGTAAACAGATAAAGCCATGTTCCAATAAAAATTTATTACTAAAACACAGTGACAAGGGGCTGAGGGTGTTACTCAGTGGTAGAGAGCTTGCCTAATATGGGTGAAATCCCTGAGTTCCATCACCAACACTGCAAAAAGAAGAAAAAGAAGAAAGAAGGATGAAAAGAAGAGGAGGAGGAGAAGAGGAAGAAAGGAATGAAAAAGAAAAGGAAGAAAGAAAAGAAAAAAGAAAAAACCCACAATGACTAGTTCTGCCATAATATGCCAAGCCCTGGTCCAAGCCATTAGATCTAGCCATGAACATCAGCATCATCTGGAAACTTGCTAGAAATACAAATTCTCAAGCCAGCCCTAGATATACTGAATTGGAAATTCTAGGGTGGAGCCCAGCAAGCAGTGTTTTACAAGCCCCTCGTGATGCTGGTGCATGCGAAAGCTTGAAAAACATGCTCTACCCCTGCTCTGAAGCCTGCTCCTATGACTTGAAACAAGTAAGGAAAAAATGATATACCACCCTCACAGCTCTTCCCTCTTCTCTTCTTGTAGATAAACACTTGACAGCACCCCTTAGAAACAAGGAGACACTCAACAATTGAGCCAAAGTGACTCCTCCATCCTTGACACAAGGACAAAGACAAGACCTTCCCACTTTCAGCCTTTCTCTAGGCTGAAATGGACTCTCAGGAAGAGGGTTAGCTAGAAGAGGGCTCTCACAATCAGATTACAGGAAGAATTGCTGAGGCAAGATGTTTCCTTGTTAGTGGCCACAAAACCTAACTGTTGTGAGCAGCTTTGTAATCAGATGGAACTGGATTTTAATCTCTCTTCTGCCACTTACTAGTTGTGACCTTGCCCAGTCACTCAACTGGTCCAAACTTCAGTGTCCTCATGTGTACAGAAGGGATTATAAAACCTTCTTCATAGGGTGCTGTAAGACTTAAATGAAGTAATATATGTAAAACATTTATCACAATCCTTAACCTATAGTCAGTGCTCAAATTCATTCTTTAAACAAACATCTACTGTATGCCTACTAACATCAACCACCATGCCACGTACTGAATGAACGTGGTTCTGCCCTTAGAGAGTTTGAAATCTAATTCGAGGAGACAAGCAAATCAACCAACGAAAAATTACAGATTGTGATGGGACTCATGGGTCAATGAACAGGGTACAAGATACAGATTAAACTAAGGAAACCTGCTTTCCAAAGGGTGACGAGAGAAGATCTGAAGAAGTGACATTCAGGCTTAGACCGTAGAAAGTATAAAGCAAAAGTCCGGGCAAAAACACTTGGGTAGGGGGCATGAGCTGTGCTGTGGGTTAGAGAAACCCAAAGCAGTGGGAATGGGGCTCAGGGAATAAATACTGTTATTGGTGGCATCGTTGCTGTGATTTTACCAGAGTCTGAGCTCACAGGGAACTGGAGGGGGAAAAGCCAGTGATCTGGCTGGTGTCAGAGACGCCGGGAGCTGCCTGAGGTCAGAAATTACGGGAAGGGCAGGGCGGGCGCGATGGCGCACGCCTGTAATCCCAGCGGCTCGGGAGGCGGAGGCAGGAGGATCGCCAAGTTCGAGACCAGAGGCAGTCTGCGTAATTTAGCAAGACCCTGTCTCAAAAAGTAAAAAAATGGGCTGGGGGTGCAGCTCAGTGGTCCAGCACTTTCAGAGCATGCAAGCGCGAGGCCCTGGGTTCAACCCCCAATACCGCAAAAAAAAAAAAAAAAAAAAAAAAATTACGCGAAGGATCAGAAGGAGAGCTGCGGAGAAGAGGACTAGCCACGGGCGCAGTGAGGTCTTGGGTCTCTCCTTACCCGCCCGGGGTAGGAGACTCCCTTGCAGTTTCCCAGCCACGGCCGCGGCCATCTCCACCGGAAAAATGGACAGGAGTTGAGCGGAAACGGAAGGAGCTAAGGATTGTGGGGCAGCGAACCCCGAGGCTGGGGTGGATCCTCCGGATGAACCGCATGCGCAGAGTTGGCCCAGTGGAGCCCGCCCTCGCTCCTCCTCCGCAGCACGACCTAGCGTCTGGTCTCCTAGCAACGACATGTACTTGGGAACCGTTCATTTCTGGTTCCTCCAGCCCACAATCCCTAAGTTAGTGGTCAGCAAAGCCTCTCTACAACCCTCAAACTCCAAACCTCTACTCCGATTTACTTCTGTCTTCGACCCCACACCCTAAAGGTTTCTCTGAATTAACTCTTTCCCTTGTCTCCCAACTCTGGGCTTCTCTCTTCCTCCTGCCATCCTGGGTTCAACTATCCCTAGGGGCGTTCCAAGTTTCCCGGCCCTTCGTTCATCTCCTGCCTCAGGGCAGCTGCTGTTTATTTTAGATCATGCCTGGAGGTGAGTTGGAAGGAAGGTTGGTGGGTAGAACTGTTTACCAACTGTAGGGTCAAGCCTCCAAGAACGAAGAAAGGTGACAACTGCACTTGTAGTCCCAGTGACTCAGGAGGCGGAAGCAGGAGGAAAGTTTGAGGGCGGAGACAGCCTGCCTAACTTAGGGAGACCGTGACTCAAGACAGAAAAACAAACAAAAAAAGAGCCAGGGATGCAGCTGAGTGGTACAAAGTTTGAAAGTATACCCAAGGCCCTGGATTCAACCTCCTAGTACACAACAAGAAGTGACGATTGAACTCATCATTTTGCAGATAAGCCTGCCCAGAGTTCAGAGGAAGGTGTCTGCATTACTGAAGCCCTTATCACTAAGCGGAACTTGACCTTCCCTGAGGATGAGGATCTGTCGGAGATGTGAGTGCATGGGAGAGGAGGGAGTGCTGAAAGATTGCACACAAATGACCAGTTCCTTGAGCTGTACTGATTTGTTAACTGGACTTTGTCTCTCTTTATTTACTCCACACTCCAAACAATGGCACAATTGATTCTCTTTCCTTAAAGATCATTCCTTTTTATTATCTTCATTCAACTGCCTTAAATAAGGTTGTCCAACAAACTCCTAGTCTCCCTGTTACCATTCTGGCATCGCCATACTGTTGCCAAAGTGATCCTCATAAATGAGAAATCTGATCAGGTACCCCCTGAAACTTCCCTCCCTGTTACCTCTGGATAAAATCCAAACACTGTAGCATGAGCTGAGCTCTGCTATCCAGCCTTATTTCTACAAATATGCAATTTCTCACACCATATTCTCGTTCCTTAGGACCTTATCACTCAAAGGTGCAGCAGCATTGGTGTCAACCAGCGCTTATTAGAAATGAAGAATCTCAGGCCCAAACCAGTCATGGTGGTGCATGTCTATAATCACAGCACTTGGGAGGCTGAGGCAGGAGGATCAAAAGTTCCAGGCCAGCCTGGGCTACATAGCAAGATCTTGTCTCCAGAAAAAACAAACAAAACAGAACAATACCTAGGCCCACCCCAGACCTACTGAATCAGAATCTGCATTTGCATGGCTCCCAAGGGATTCCTAGGCACATTCAAGAGAAGGGCTGGGTTAGCACATACATATATGATTTATTTTGCTTGAAGTGCCTTCTCCCTAATCCCCTCCCATGTTTTTAGCTAACTCTTCCTCATTGGTCACCTCTGCTAGGAAGGCAGGACTTGGTGCATAGCCTTTGCACCTACTTAATCCCTTGTACCTGCCTCTGTCATCCACTTGTCAGAGATGTCTGGCCTGGTTCCCTAATAGTGATGGGCAGGAATTCTGTCATTTGTCTATAGTAGGCACTCAGCAGTAAATGTTGTGGAATTAATGAATGTGTGGTTGGAATAAGTGATTTTGCTTCCATGGACCACTCAAAAGAAAGATGAGGTAAGATCTTCCAACAGAGATGAGAGCATCTTTTGCACCACTCCCGCTCCTGCCTCCACCATCCAAGCTGGCTAAAGGGAGGCTCGTCTTGTCTCCAGGCTTGTCTTATCTCCAGGAACCATGAGCAGCCATCACTCAGTTTCCCAGAAGGCCCCTATTCCTCTCTTGCCCTGATCCTTCCCAGTGCCACCAACAGAGATCCAGGTCTCCATGGCAAGCCCATTTCATGATCTAGATACCACCTCGCAGGTCAAGAAGCTGTTCTCCATATCTGATCAAAACCACTCAGCCACTGACTCCTCCCTGAAACACCTCCCCTCCTTCTCTCTTCTTCCATCTTCCTGGTAAGAGACCACAGAAGTGGGCTGTATCACCCCACTCCGCTTGCTCTTCTTCAGGTTTCACACCATTGCTGAACTGCAGACCGTCCGCCTGGACCGGGAGGGGATTACCACTATCAAAAATTTAGAGGGCCTCCAGAATATTCACAGCCTCTATCTGCAAGCGGTAACTTCTTCCCCTGTGCCCTTCCTCTCCCCTCCCCCACTGTGGCCCAAGTCTGTCTGATCTGAAAGCAGCCAAATGGGTTATCTTGTGCATTGTCTGGTGTTCAGACCCATAGACCTTAATTTAAACCATTCCCAGAAGAATCAGAAATTCTCCTGAATTGAAAGATTGATCCCTTAAAAGAAATCTTGAACATGCTCTTAAATCACTGGTTTTTGTTTTGGTTTGGTTTTTGGCTTGTTGTTGTTGAGACAAGATTTCACTATGTAGCCCACACTCACCTGGAACTCGCTTTGTAGACCAGGCTGATCTCAAACTTGAGATCTTCCTGCCTCAGCATCCCAAGTGCTGGGATTACAGATGTGAGCCACCATGCCCCAGAATCGCTGTTCTCTGGTCAGGCACTTCTCTAAGTCTAGAAGTTCTTGGTGTCTACCCTAGTCCTTTCATGTCATACAACACAAGCCCATTTCCTGTTTTGAAGAAGAGGAAACTATGAAGATTCCTCTACACCCTTCAGATCTTTGAAGATATGTGGTGGTAGTGGCTGGGTGACCTTCGGCCCTCTCCAGGTGGAATATACCCAGTGCCCTTAAACTTTCCCTACAGAAACTTTTCAAATGAAGTTAATATATGGTCATTTCCCCTCTCTGGGTATGCAAGCTACCACCAGAGCCTTTTCCATTTCCCTAGTGGCTTCTCAGTTTCCTTCACTGACTCCCAAGTCCTTCTTTGGTTTTGCTACTTGAGCCAGCCCCAAGTTTACACCATTAATGATCTACCTGGAAAAATAAAATCATCTTTCCCAAGGTGGTGGCAACCAGTCTCTCTAGCCATTCCCTAAATACAACAGCTCTAGCTGCAGGTGTAGACATGCTGTGGGGGCTTTGTCTCCTTAAGGGGCGTCCCACCCAGCTGACCTCAGTTGTTTTCCTCCCTTTCATTTTCTCCTGCAGAATAAGATCCAGCGAATTGAGAACCTGGCCTGTATTCCTTCCTTGCGGTATGTGATGCCAAGGCTCTGGTGGGGAATGAGTAGATGTGGGGAACTGGCTCAGAGCTCCCCAAGTCTTGACTGCTTATTAGCTGAAGACCCACCAAGTCTGGCTCTGCTTTCCTCACCCCAAAAGGCCATGTTTCCCAACTTGTCATTCAGCTGCCTAGCCAGGGGGTCCAGGTGCCTGGTGCTGTGTCCTCCCTCCCTCCCTCCAGCTGCCCTGTGGTTCAGTTTTGTCTCTGCTTCCTTCCTTCCCCCACAGTTTCCTGTCTCTGGCAGGAAACCAGATCAGGCAGGTAGAAAACCTCCTTGACCTCCCGTACCTCCAGTTTCTGGACCTTTCTGAGAACCGGATAGAAATGCTGAAGCTGGGTAGGAATGCCCTTGCCCTAGCTCCTGGAATATGTCCCCTGTGGCCCTCCTTCCTCTCAGCACCCACCTCCCTGTGCCTGTACCCACCACCCCTCCCCTGCATGTCCATGATTCATCCTCAAGGGCCCAGAGTTCATATGAGCAGCTCATTCCTTCTCCCTGCTGCACAGATGAGCTTCCCCAGAGCCTTCTCATCCTCAACCTGACTGGAAACCACTGCACCAACCAGAAGGGCTATAGGTTAGGAGGGGCTGAGGGTGGGAGCAATAGATTCTGGCTGAGCACCACCTACTAACCCCATGACCCCTCAGGCTGCAAACTGGGCATGGTCCCTTCTCCTCTGAGCCCATAGTCCAAGTCTGTTCCTTCTCCATTCCATTCCTGGCTCCCCACAGAAGCCAGCCCTTCACATTTGGGGGCTGACCCCAGGCCCACCTCCTAGCCTGTGTGCCACACCCTCCAGGGGTAGGTGCTGTGGCACTTGCCATTGTATCCTTCCAGGTCCCATACCTGGGGTGCCCTTCTGGGTAACCTCTGCTCCTTCTGCCCTGCAGGGAGATGGTAACAGGAGCCCTGCCACTGCTCCTGGACCTGGACAAACAGCCTGTGTTGGAGCGCTGGACCTCAGATGAGGAGGACAGAGCCTCAGGGGAGGAGGATGAGTTACCGGAGCTGCGTGGCCCATTCTGCACAGAGCGAGGTGAGTTGGTTTTCCAAGGTCTGCAGCCTCCTCGGGGGCCATCCTGCTCTATTGGTCTGGAGGATGCTAAGGTGGCAGTGATGTCTGGGGAATAGCCCCAAGCCCAGTGAGCATCTGGGCCTGAAGTAGTGGACGGGGCTAGGTTCCATCCTGGGCATGCAGAGGACTCATCCCTTCCCAGCCCCAGCCTCAGCCTCTCCCCACAAGGGATGGCAGGAAGCAGCCAGCAACCTCTGAGCCCAGGGTCCCCCTGCTGAGCTCTAGGCTCCATCATGCCTCACACCCCACCCTGCCTGCCCAGGCTTCCTCAAGGAGCTGGAGCAGGAAATGCACAGGCACCACGAGCAGAGGCAGCAGGCGGCCCTCACGGAGCATCTTCTGCGGATGGAGACAAAGCCTGTCCTCACTGACCTGCCCCTGCTGCCTGGGATGCCCATGGCGGGAGACAGCAGCCCTTCTGCCACTCCAATGCCAGAGAAGGAGTCATCCCCTGAGGCCACCTCCTCACCCCAGACAGCCTCCTGCACCAAGAAACCATCTACTCTGGTTCCCAAGGGCAAGAAAAGCTCTGACCAGGCAAGGAAGGGGGCCCCAGCAGCCACAGCCCCCAAAGCCTCCCTGGGTGGGGGCCCCAGCACCACCATGACCAAAAGAACCAAGAAATGAAGCACCTCTCTCCATGTGCTTCTCTCCTTCTCAGACCCCTCGCCCGTGGGAGGAGCCCCTCCCCAATAAAGCGTCTCTAGCCTTGAAATGCCTTTCATGTCACTTGGTATCTCAGGGGAAGAAACCAGTAAAAGGACTGGGAAGCAGAAAATCAGTGGCTTCCAAAGCAGCCTGGTTCTAAAGACAACTTCCTAATCTTTCAAGAATGACCCAAATGGCTGGCATCCTCAGGGTCCCTGGCTGGTGTCCCACCTCTTGAGTGGGCAGGAAGTGGGCACCGCCTCACTATCACCCTGAGGGAGTGCCCTTCCCAGGAGTAAGCTAAGGGCCAAAACACTGTGGTCCTAATTGTCCCCAAACTGTAGGCAGCCACCATGTGAGGCACGGTCTTTGATCTTTGTGCGCACATACACCATTAAGGACATTCCCTCCCTGTCCTCATGGCCCCTTTATGACCTGCATGTCACTTCCATATTTAGAATCTACTGCTAAGCACCACAGGCCCAGCAGCCAGCTCTGAGCTACTCTTTGCCCTCCCTCAGTTTTCCCACCCCCCACTGGACCTGGGATCCAGTTCACTGAACAAAGAAATTAAACATTTATTAAAGCAAAGTCCGAGCTGGCCACTTCCAACAAGGAAGAATGTGGGAAGAGATGGCTCTGATCTCAGCACCCTAGCTCAGGGCAGCTAGCCGCAGGCCTCTTGTGCCCATGCTGGGCAGGAGTTGCTGCACACTTAGGCGTAGGCCTGGCTTTCCCTCTCCACAAAGGCCTGGAAGATGGCCCCCAGCTCCTGGGGAGAGGGGGTCCACTGGGCAGCCAGTAGTCTCTGCACTGCCTGCAGGCCTTCTTGCTCCAGGTCCTGCTGCTTCTGCCGGAGCTGCTGCCCCTGTTCCTGCTGGAAAGACCAAAGAGGGAAGGTGTGCCACTGACACCATCGTGGGCAGCCAGCTCTGCAGAGTGGGGCCCCTCTCTCCAGCTTATAGTCTCCTCTACTCCAGGGCCCCTCATGTTTCCTGAGTGCCAGTTAGGGGGGAAAGTGGGTGACCTCTATTCCCTGGGGGCTACCTGTTCACTCTCCATCAGCCCCAGGGCCACCTGGTGCCCACGGTAGAGCATGTGTCGACGATCCACCTGAGTCTGGAATCGGGGTAGGATCCGAACAGGGTCCTGGGCTCCAAAAGTGGGGGACAGCACCTGGGGGGCCTGGACTGACCCCATCCCAAAGATGAAAGGTTTGAACACCGACCTAATGGGACACAGACAGAAGGACAGAGTTCGATCATGTCCTGTCACCTCCTCTATCCAGTACACCCTCCCCAGCAATCCTACCCTTGTCCTTCTTACCTGGATGGGTCTGGTGTGGCAGTGAGGAAGTGGACACAGGGCTGTGTGGGATCCTGGGGTAGGACTGACACCATGCTGGCCGTAGTGCAGAAGCCTCCAGAGTCCATGCAGATGCCACTCTCCTTGTTCCTAAGAATGCCCATCATCACCTCAGCTGTGATGTGCCCTGCCAAGGAGGAGTGGGTAAGGTACAGAGGGGACATAGGGGGCCACAGAGCTGGCAGTGCTGTGGCCCTTTGCCCCACTGTGTCTACCATTCACAGACCTTGCTGTTGCTGCAGCAGCTCACGCCCAGCCTGAAAGCGGGCCTTGGCAGCCTCCATGCGCACAGGCTGCTGAGTCAGGGAGAAGACCTGTGCAAAGTCAAAGGTGCCCTGCCCACTCCACCAGCCCTGGGCCTGGGCATGGCTCCGAAGCTCCGGATGTTCAGCCGAGATGTCTGTGCCAATGCTCAGCTGATTGGAGATGTTTCTGGCCCCCGCTGTGGAAGAGAAGGGGGAGTGATTTGTTTATCATGGAATGCTGCCCATTCTGTGCCAGGTACCGGGCTGGATGCTGAGGACACAATGGTGACAAGAAAAATCTCCCCTCATGGGACATGCGCTGGAGGGCGTGGATGCACACAGAGTAATCACAGAACCCGAGACAAACATGATGGTGAAGAGGTGACTGCATACAAGGAGGACCTGACCCCCGCCCCCCAGGAGGTCGGGAAAGGCTCCCCAGAGGAAGCAACAGGCTGGAGCACAGGCGAACTTAACCAGATAAGGACGAGGAGAGTTCCTAAGTGGACTCATTTCCCATCCCCCAGGATGTTCCAGAGGTAGCACTTGGATGGGGCCTTTCCCCCCTCTACCAGCTCTCACCTCCCAAGGCTAGCAAAGGGGGAGCACCTCTGGGAGGCAGGCCCCAGCGCTGGGCCCCTCACCCTGGATCCTCTGAGCAGCCCACAGCCTCCCAGCTGTCTCCAGCACCCACGCCTCCATCCGGTCAGTCAGTAGGAAGGTGTTGTGATAGCAGAACGGTGTGGGGTCTTCCCGGCAGTTGCCCCCTTGCCCATATTGCTCCAGCAAGCCCGTAATCACATGCACAGCCTCGTGGGCAGTGCTGCTCCGTTCTAAAGCCAGCCTGGCAAAGGGAGAGATCAGAGGACAGAAGTGACCCAGAGAGGTTTGGTGACAAGCCCAAGTCACACAGTAAATCTGCTGGTATTGATTGTATTAAACACAGTTATGTCAGTGGTTTTCAAGCTGTGCTCTGAGGGTTCCATGGAAAGGCCTGAAACAATCTCAGAGAGAGAAGTACCCTGAGCCCCCACCTTTCCTCAGTCAGAACTGCTCCACTTTTATAGTTTTATAAACTGGGACTGTACATGAGATTCCAATGGAGAAAAAGATCTTACTCTATTGAAAAAAACCCTGAAACTTATGCCACCCTATTTTGGGCCAGGGGAGGCTCCTAAGAGACTGTAGAGATGGGGCCAGGAGAGAGGGGCAAAACTAGTGAGAGCATAAGGGCAAGGTCAGCGGAGAGATGAGGCCCTTGTGGACCACACTGGGGGAGGAGAGGATGTCAGAGGTGAGGGCCAGTCTGCACCTGAGTAGGTCCATCCCCAGCAAGGCTTCTCCCTCCCCGACAGGCTCCTTGGTCCATACAGCTTCGTTGCCAATACAGACGCCACACTCATTGGCACCCATTTCAGCCCCCCACAGCCAAGAAGGGCGACTCAGAATCACAGCATGTGTCTTCTGCACCTGTTCCACCTCAATGTAGGTGCACTGGAGATAGAGGAGAAGAGAAAGGAAGAATCCACTCAGAAAGGGGCAGAACCTACACCATGCTGGCAATTCCCTTATCACCTTACACGTTGCCTTTAGGAAGGTCTGATTTCCATTGAACAGATGAGAAAACTGAAGTCAGCAGAGGCTAATTAATAGGCTCAAGGTCCAGGTTGGTAGACTTGAAGCTCATCCTCTTTTCACTACATCCAGAAGCCTCCCAGGTGTGGGGAGTAGAGGAAGGACGTCTCAGACGAATGTCTAGATCTGCCATACGTCCCAGCACCTTATAAATCGTAACCTACCTGAAGCCGGCTCCCAGGGGTGTGAGTGCCTGCTGGTACAAACACCACCTCCTGCACCTCGTCCCGGGGTCGGTCCGAGTTCTTTGCAAAGATCACCGCTGGGATGGCTGAGGCTGGGGGCACTGAGACAAAGCAATCGCAGGAACAAGGGGCCTCAGGGCTCAGGGAAGCCATCTGCGGAGAAGTGGGGGGATGATGGTACCCCTCCCATGCCACCTCTCCACATATCCTAGCCACGGCTTGGGCCTAAGGGGGTCCCTCCCGCAACACGAGCAAGCAGACACTCGGTGGAAGACAGTGTCCGTGGGGTCCTGCACGCTCAGCACCGCACGAACTCGGTGCACAGTGTACACCTGGCTTGGAGTGAGCAGGCGGCGCAGGACCTGCAAGCTACAAGGGTTTTGTCCCTCCCGGGAATCGTGGCCCTTCAGAGCTGTAGTGCCACGGTCTCTTTCGCTCTCCCACCTGTCTGGAAGAATCTTACTCTCCTGCGCAAGCCCAAAGACCTGCCCCTCTTTACCCATCCCTTTTCACGTCCCGGGTACTGTACGCCCCTCACCCTAAATGCCTCTAAGACTCTCAGCTGTGTCCGGAGCCCCAACTCCTCCCATTCGGGTCAGGTTCATCTCATTGGACCGAGGTTTCCAGGTGACCAGGAAGTCATGGGGCCCTGGGGCGGGCCCAGAACAGAACACCTGCAGTTCCACCGTTTTCCACCAGGGTACGCGTTAGCACCATTTCTTGGAGCCGAGCTGCCTTTCAAGTGTTGCCTGGCTCCTGGCCAGGGTGTACCCGACACCCATTCAGGCCTGATGACAGGTGGAGTTACTGTGGGGAGCTGGAGCTAGGGGTGGAAAGGAACTTGCGTGAAAAAGGAAGATTCGTAAAACAGTGAGGACTGCTAGGGTATCTGGAAATTAAGGAAGAATCTCGGCTATTTGAGTCTTGGTTTGAGTTCCAAAGACACAATCGCAGTAAGCTATATGAGCAGTCACAAACAAGGAGGTGTATTTAAATTGATGCGTTTTTTTTTAAAGAAAAGCACAAGGACACGTATGCACAAAACCCATCTGACCCCCAAATTCCATTCTGTCCCATAATGCTCGAGCTCATAGGAAGAGAGCTTTGAAAGAAAATTTAGAAATTTCTAGTACAAAGATTTGGTGCCCCTACATACAGTGAAACAAACAGCAAAGAAATCTTGACATGGGGGATGAACAGTGGTGCAGAGATGAATATTGATCTCAAATATTCTGATTTCCATTTCATTTTCCTCTGTAAATCATCTCCACAGCCAGCATGTAAACAAATGCATCTCACACTTTTGTTCCATGGAGTCCTCCAGGAACTGGGGGGCGAGGAGGAGGAATGGACACACTGCAGTTGCAGATTATCTGCTTGTAGGGATTATGTTTAGCTCTGTAGGATTGCTTTGGGTGGTATGGACCCTTCAGCAATATTCTTCCAATGCTTCTCCTCACCCCAAGCACTCCACCACTGAGCCACACCCCTTTATTTTTTTCTTCTTTATGTTTTGTGACAGGCCTTGCTAAGTTGTGCAGGCTGCCTCTGGCCTCAAACTTGCAATCCTCCTATCTCAGCCTCCAAAGTTACTGGGATCACAAACATGTGCCATTGAGCCCAGCTCTAACTTGTTGTTGTTGTTGTTTTGTATGTATGTGTATGTGTGTAGCTATTGTAAATGGGATTGTTTTCTTTCTTTTTTGGATAGTTAGTTGGATAGTTGTTTGTTGTTACTGATTATTGTGTGTTGACTTTATATCCTGTGACTTTGTTTCTTGATAAGTTCAGACAGTTTCTTGGTGGCATTTCATTCCTAAAATTCCTGTCAAGCCTGCACTGCTAGCATGCTGAGGGGTCAAGCATGCTAGGATTAGTGGGAAGGTGAAGGCTGCTTTTGGTGCATCATCAAAGTGGGGACGTGAAGTTATCAATAGGTGCCCTTCCAGCAGCAAATATCAAGGCTATGTGCCCACAAACACCAGTGTCTGAGGAATCCTGCAGGAAAGCCCATTCCCCTTCTGCATTTTTCCCGGGTATCCACTTCGGGGGCGGGAGCAGACAGAAAGAGGAGGGAGCTAGAGCAGAGGCAGATGCCACAGTAGAGCCCCAGGCAGTGATCCCAGGCTGCCTTCCACTCTGTCACGTTTCCATTCCTAACTTCATTCATCCACCCTAGAGGGATTCTACTCCACTTTCCAGGAGAAGAGATGGCTCAGAGAGGTCATCCAGAGAGTCAACTCAGATGTGCTGATTTCCCTAACTCCCTCCTGGCCTCTCCAGGATGGTCCTGCTGGGGTGCCACTTCTGAGGGGTCAGAGAGGTAGCCTTGGGCTCTGTCAAGGGGGCCAGGCCAGCCAGGCAGCATTGCAAACAAACAAGCAAGCATCAGAGCTCCACCAATGGCCCCCACTAAGAATGCAGGTCAGTGGGAGGAGCTGCAAGAGAGGAGGGGCAGCCCCAGCCCTGCCTAAACAGGCCCGGCCGGCCCTACAGCTGCCCTCCTGTCCCTGGGGGAAATGATGGGGAAAAAGGAGGGGATCCCCTGAGTACCTGGGGTATCACTCCCCCAGAACCAGGAAGACAAAAAAGGTGCCCCACAGGAGTGCCTCAGGCTTGAGGTCACAGGGAAATAAGCCTGTCCCTCCTCCTCCCAGGCTGCTAAATCCAGGAGCAGATGGAAACAATTGGAGCCCCCAAGCGGGTCTGGTTTCCTCTATAACCCCAAAGTCATCCTGATACCCCCACCCCAAGGCTGCCTTAACTCAATGGCCCTCAAGTCTCCTAAATGCGTAATAGGATGAACCAACCTGTGAGCCAGATTTGGCTGAAGAAATAGGGGAAATAGGAATTCTGCTAGGGGTAAATAATAAATTTGGCAAAAAAAAAAAAAAAAAAAAAAAACGGTGAAAGAGCACAATGACCTGCCTCTGCCAATTCAGAGCTAAAAATGGATCTTCCATCTACATTCCTAGCTTTGCAGCTCTGGAACCAGGAGGTTTTTACTCATTTGACATATGTTAAACACTTAACTGTGTGCCGGTCATTGGGCACCTGGGAAGCCATGTATGGGTGGGCATTTCTGTGTCTCTCTGAGGGCGGCACACAGTAGGTCTAGTGAGGGTTTGTCTGTGCACACCGTGGTTGTGTAATGTTGGCAGGTCTCTAGCTGAACTGTGGTAGCAACCTTTCCCTCATACTTTCCAGCTGGGTGGGAGCCCATCAGATACCTTGACTGCCTTTCATCGCCTTGTTCCTGATAGGGATCGTCCTGGGTGAAGAAATCGCTGTCATTCATCCCCACCTCACTCGCAGCCAGAGGGCCGGGCTGACACGTATGCTCCTGTGGGGGTGTGGTGAGGGGCCAAGAGGCTGGCTGTGGCTGCAAAGGGAGGGGGGCAGTGTTCTTAGGGGAGGGAGAAGAGAGGACTTGTATGGGGAGAAAGGAAATATCTAAAAATTTCTCATCTCCAGAGATGAGACAGCTCAGGTGTCAACCCAGAGGGACCCTTTTCCTCCCTCTACCCCTCAGGGGAGAATCCGACCCCAGTTCTGACCCAACTAAAAGAATGGAGGTAAGGCTGCCCATGGGCTGCAGCGTCAAAGGGAAGTGTCTACCCCATCTTTTCATCCCAGACCTGGTCCTTACTGCTGAGCACCACTGAGTCAAAAAGAAAACTGAGCTGGAAGACAAATGAAGCAACGATGTGGTTGATGACTTTATTGTTGCATAAAAAACACAGGCTGTTTCTGCCTCCTCCTCCCCCCACAAAAAACATGGGTTCACAGCAGTTAAAGAAAACAAAATTCCTACATTTTCCTCTAGGGAGGCTGCCTAGAAAGACAGGCAGTCAAGAAACCTAGATCTATAAAAGAGAGGAGCAGAAGAAAACCTATCCAAAGCCCCACCCCCATACCTCAGGGCTCAGGACCTCTGTTGGGGGAACATTGGTGTTCCCCCACCACCAACACCTGTGTGGGAGTTCCCCTCACAATGGTCAGTGGAAAAGGCTGTCTTGGTAGCACAGGGAGGGGGTGGCTGGTTTCGATGGGTGGAGGAGAAAGGCATCCCACACCCATGGTGCCCTCTTTTCTACCCCTCTGCACTTGGCCAGGCAACCTGCAGGCATGGCCAACTCTGCTCCTGCCCTCAACCCTCTCAGGGAAGAAGGGGACCTCTGGGTGGGTTAGCAGAAGGTGGGGAAAAGAGGGAGACCAAAGAAAGAACCTTACTTCTTAAACTACTCCAGGCCCCTGAGTCCCACAGGGAAAGTCACCCTGTCCCTTTTAAGTAGGAGCCCTTTCTACACAAACACACATTCCCACCTAGATCCCAGCCCCTACTTCCCGTATAACTCCCAGTCCTTAGACTGGGCTCTAGCATCCTCATTGGAGGAAGAGATGCTGTGGCTCTAGGCCCCAGATCTTGGACAGGGTGAACAAGATGGGGTCTCAGGAGACCCCAGGCTCAGTAGAGAAACATACACACACACACAGGTACATACAACACAAACATCCAAACACATGCACTAATATTAAATAAAATACCCTTTGCTTATAACTTAAACATCAATACACAGCTAATCCCTGCAGAGGGTTCTGGGTAGAGAGAGGGAATCAAGGGGAAGGGGAGGGCAGAGGGACTCAAGGCCTCTACCTCAAGCCTGAGAATGCCTCCAGCTCCTGGGTGCTGATGAGTTTCCCCCTATCTGCCAGACCCTTCCCCATATCTGCTTCATTCCCCTCTGCCTGGCTCAGCTTCTACTGGGCTTCTACCCTCTCCACTCCCATGATCATAATCCAAATGTATTTCTAGCATCTAAAGGAGGAGGGAGGGACAATGAGAGCTTCCTGGAATCCCTTCCAGTGGGAAAGCAACTCCTTCATATGGAAGGGGAGTTTCCCCTTGGAGATGAGAGGAGGACTCTATAGCAGTGGCAAGGGACAGGGGTCAAGCTAGAAAGAGTGGAGTTGGCTTAGGTTCTTGGTGAGCAGGAGAGGCCAGGCAGGATCTGGGTCCTTCACTCTGAGTGGGAACCCTGGAAGTCCTTCTGCTGGGACAACCCCTTCTACCCCACAGACAACCCAAGTAGCCCCCTCCCTTCTATCCCCAAGAGGAAGGCAAATGATAGGGAGGGACCTAAGGAAAAGAACTGTATCAATTCTAGAGCTGGTGCTACTGGCTGCCTTAAAAACCTACCTAGGGTAATAAATTGGGAATGTGGACAACTGAATATGATTTTCATAAAGACCAAGAGTTTAAGGGCTGGATCAAAGTTGAAGCGGGAAGGGGTTAGTTCCTTCTATCCCTCACCAAATCCTTTTCATTTTATAAGAAGACCCTCCTCTCCTTAATCTAATTCTGTCCTCTACCTCACAGCTCTAGCTAGAAAACTGTCCCCTCATCCTTTGTGACTTCATCAGACTGGGTCTGGAAGGGTTAAATAAGGAAGCACAACAAAGGAATTATTTCTACAGCAACAACCCTCAAAGCTAGGTAGACACCCCACAACGGGGACCCCCAGCCTCCTACACCTCATCTCAGCTCTTCCTCTGGAAACCCTACGGGCAGAAGCACTGGAAAGGTGATGAAAGGGACCCAACTGCAGGGCGGCTCCGGAGGCACTTTAATGTCCGGGTTCCCAGGCACTAAGGACTTGTTCAGACAGCTACCCCTGACGCGCAGGCCAGCCCCTCTCCTCTCAGCTCTGGGGACGCGCCACCTCCTCCAGCCAGTCCCCTCCACCCCTAGACGCGGTATGGGTGCCCCATCCCAAATCCCCCACCCCCCACCCCCGCCCAGGGGCGAGTGAAAGAGTGAAGAAGGGAAGACCAGAGGGGCATATGCAGCTCCTGGAAGCCCAGCCAAACGCGTCCCATCCAGCCCTAGAGACTAAAAAAACCTAGCGACTGTCCCCTGTCCTCTTACCAGTTTTCCTTCCCCTCAATAAATAATCACCTTCCCCTTTTACTCAAGCCGCTCCCTAAGGACATCAGACCTAGGGACTCTCTTCCGATGCCTCCAGGAGACTGGCAGGGAGGCAGCACCTGAGGGGCTCAGTTGGAGGGCGCTGCACTACCCTCGGCCTCTCTTTTGCCTTTGCCCCCGGGGGGCTCCACCCCGCCGCCTCCGGCCTTGGCCTCGCCTGGGGCCGCCCCGGCAGCCTCCTCTTTAGTGCCCTCATGGGTTTTCATGTGCTTGGCCAGGTGGTCGCTGCGCATGAAGACTCGGCTGCAGACCGCACAGGGGAACTTTTTGGTGCCGGTGTGCGTCTGGAGGTGGCGCTGCAGCTCATCCGAGCGCGTGAAGCGCTTGCCACAGAAGAGCCAGTTGCACACGAAGGGACGGTCGCCGCTGTGCCAGCGCAGGTGCGCCTTCAGGTGCGACGTCTTGGCGTAGGCTTTGCCGCAACCTGGGATGTGGCAATTGTGCAAATGCTTCTTCTTGCCTCCGTCGGGCCCACACGGAGCTCCCAGTCGCTCCGCCTCCAGACAGTTGGGACAGCGGCACACGGTCTGGCCTGAGCTGCGGGGCACCGACCGCCGGGAGCCTTTGGGCCGGGCCGCCACATCCAGACTGGAATCCAGCCCTTGGGACTCTGGAGCCGTAGCTTCCAAGGCCTTGGCCCCGTCGGGCGGCCCCAGAAGGTGCTGCCCTCCCGCTGCTGGGAGGAGGTGGTGAGGGTGGGGGTGGGGTGGCGGCGCACAGAGCTGGTGGTCTCCAACGTAGCCACCCAAGCCAGCCTGAAGCGCCCCCGGGTGGCCGGGCGAGGTCAGCGCGCCCTGAGTATGGGGGAGTTCCATCCAGCTGGTGCCTGGATGAAGGTCCCACCAGGAGCCATCCTCCGTGCCTGGGTGAGTTGGCCGGAACCACGATTCGTAATGGTGTGACATGTCCGGCTGCAGGAGCTTGGAAAAGGGTCCCGGGGCCAAGGGGCTGTCGCTTTCCAGGTCCTCGCAGGTTACCCGCGAGGAGGAGGCCCCAGGAAGCTCATAGCCCTGAGAGAAGTCTACCTCCGGGCCCAGCGGGAGGCTCTGCAGCTCTCCAGGCTGCAGCGGGGAGGGGTAGTCCCCGGCCTCAGGGCTCGTGTGGCCCTGGTATGTTTGCAGAGGCTGCAGGTCGAGGCGCGGTGGCGAGGCGTGAGGCGCGTCCGTGTGCTGGCTGCCCAGAGAGCCACAGACAGCGGTTAGCATTGCCGGGATCCGGGGTGGGGTGGGGGCAGGGATGGTCAGGGGCACCTCAGATGGGACCTAAAGTGGAAGAAGAAAAGAAGTGAGGAAAGTAACCGGCTCCCTTTTCTTCCTAATCCAGAACCCCTCCCTGCAAAGTGCTCCTCTCTGGCCCACAGATGAAAAGGAGGGGTGAGCCTCTGGGCCAGGACTACAGATCAGTCAGAGTTGGGGAGCGCTAGGAAGGGTTGAAAATGTAAGAGGCTCAGCCAAAGCAGAGACTGACCTTTCCTCTAGATGATCCAACCATGGGACCCAGTTCATCCCTGGAACTGGGTTGGTCCTAGTGGTAGATCACAGTGCTAGACTATCCCCACCCCAGCTGCCTAAGCCACTAAGCATTCCCCCTGCAACTGCCCAAATGGATGATCTCGACCTGACTCAGTGTCCCTAAACTCAGGACATGGATGGGGGGCAGGGCTCTGCTTCTGAAACCCAAACCTTGAGGTGACTTGCCCTTTAGAAAGCCCACAGCAGGTCCTGAACTTTTCAAGAAAAAGTCCATCCCAAGCTTCCTGAGTGATGAAAGAGCATTTCATCTTGCTACATACTTCCCCTGTGTTCCCTGCCTGGCTTGGTTGACTCTGTCCCACCAAACCCACACCTAGCCCCTACTCCTTTCTCTCAGGCAGGCCTTCACCTCCCTGAGGAGCAGATACAGTGCCAGTTTTGGGGGAGCTCCCTCCACCAGAGGAAGCCAAATCCCCCTTCTTTCTCCTAACCCACACCAGCGCTAGACAACTCTTTGGCTGCTACCCATATCCTACTCCAAACTAGGGAAGCCCCAGATATGAAGCTCAGAGGAATCAGGTTCTCCAGAGAAGGGGGTTGTCCAGAGAGTAGCTTGCCAGCAAGCTCCTGGGGGTATAATTGCCACCCCCTTAAGGGATGCAGAGTCAGAGTTCAGGAAGAAGAGGGCAACAAGAGAAGCCCTAAACACAGAACTTAAGAGCAAGAACGGCCCAAAGATTATTTAAGATGAATGAATAATTTTAGAAGCCCCCCCCATGGTTCTAATATGCAGCCAAGTGTTGAGGACCACTGCTCTGAGCCAATGCTCTTAAAGAAAACTGAATTTGAAGTAGTAACTTGAAAAAGGATGTCCATTTATTCATTCAGCCAACAAACATGTACTGGGCAATACTTCTGTGAACCAGGTGTCTCCACTCCTGGTCTCTTACTTTCTCCCTAAACCATTAGAAACTTAAAGGCCCAGCTAGGACATGGTGGTACTCGCCTGTAATCCTAGCACTCAGGAGGCTAAGACAGCCCCAAGAAGGGTCTGTGCAGGGCAGAAAGGCTTGAGACCCTAATAGCTTCTGGCGCCTGGGAACTGCCCCAGGCACTAGGGGATGGGAAGCCTTAGACGACCCAGACTCCAGAGTGGGCTCTCCCCACTGAGAGCCAAGCCTCGGCCTGAGGCACAAGTTCGAGATGAGCCTGGGCTACAGAGTGACACCCTGTCCAAAACAAACAACAAACAAACATCTAGACAACAAAAACCAAAACTAAAACAAAGGAAAGAAAAAAGAAAAGAAACCTAAAGCCCCCACTACTTTCTCAACCACATATCTGTGACCTAAAAGTTACCGTCTTCTGACTACCTTTCCCTAAGGCCCCGTGCCTTGCCCAGCGGGTGGGCCTTCTCTGACGGTGGGAGAGGAGGCCAGTGATTTGGGGTACCATCTTTTCCGTCCCACAACGGGGCTCAGCTGACCTTACCACCTTCAGCCTGTGGGACTAGGGAGGTGGCACGGATAGTCTGGGAGAGGCAAGGAGTGGAGGGCCGGGGCGCCTACTCAGGCTCTGGCTGCCTCACCACAAGAAAGGAACAGGGTGAAGCTGCGGGAACGAAGCCTCAGGCCGGGGCGGGGCAGCCCAAGAAGGGGCTGGGCGGGAGCAGAAAGGCTCGGGACCCTAATAGCTTTTGGCGCCTGGGAACTGCTCCAGGCACTGGGGGATGGGAAGGCTTGGACGACCCAGGCTTTAGAGTGGACTCTCGCGACTGAGAGCCGCGGCCTGGGAAGCAATGGCCTGCTCCAAAGGTTTCAGGAAGAGAGCAGGTCGCGCACTCGGGCTTCCCGCTTCCCAGTTGGGGCAGGCGGGTAGAGACTCCCTTATGTTCCCTTCAGCTTGCTGCCTCTGCCGATTCCCAGTGCTCAAGCGGTGGGGACTTCCGTTCTCTCAGTTCTCAATGTTTCCAATCCTCCGGTTGTCCCAGTCGCTCCAGTTTCCCCAGTTCCCAGCCTTGGTCTCCCGAGTCTCTTCCGTCCTCCCGGTTTCCCCCTCCGTCGGGGCTCTGGGATCCTCAGATCCTTTAGGACAAGCCCTCTCCCCGACGAGGCGGCTGCGCATCGGGAGCGCATTTTCCCCAGCCTCTCCGCCTCGCAAGTCCCCGGCCACCCAGACGCGGGCTCCTACCTGGAGGCTGCGCTCGGGCTCCGGGCGCGGCTGGCTGGCGCGCTACAGACGGGAGCTCATGGGCCCCGCGCGCCGGCCGGCTCGCTCGCAGCGGCGAGGGACTCGCGGGAGCCGAGGGCGAGGAGGGGCCGCGAACAGCCCCAGCGGCTGAGGCGATCCGAGGCGGCGGGAGGGCGGAGGGCGGGCGGGAGCCGGCGAGCGGGGGAGCGATCGAGAGAGCGAGCGAACGAGCGAGGCAGGCTCCGCCGTGACTCACCGCGCTCTCTGCCTTCATCCTCTCCCCTGCGCTCCTTTTTCCCCCCCGGAACTCGCGGCCACGCCCACCTTACCTGCGGCCGCCTTTAACCCTCGAGGGTGCGGCGGGACCCGAGGCCCAGCCCCGCCTTCGAGGAGGGGGCGGGCGAGCTGGAGGGATGGCTAACCTGGACCCGGGCCCGCCGGCTCCCTCGCTCCTCTCTTGGCCAGTCCACTCCCAGGGCCGGGGGCCGGGGCGGGGTGTCTCCGGGGTTCTGAGCCCCTCCCGGGCGGGTGGAAAGCTGCCCTCGAGCGAGCTGGGTCTGGCGGGAGAGGCAATCAGGACCCTCGGGGGATGGAGACTGAGTGGGGGGGGGGGGACACAGAGCCACCCTTAGAGTGCCGGTTGCTTCGGCCGCCCTTCACCCACCCGCCCTGGCCGGGCAGCACTGCCCTGGAACTGCGAGGGAGGGAGGCAGGGCTGAGCGCCAAGTGCGTGTCCCGTCCACCCCCCAGGCCTAGGCCGTGAGAAATTTGTCTCGGCGGCGCTTCTTCGCGGTTCCTCCCTGCGCTTCTCGCTACCACCACCCGCCTCCGTCCTTTCTCCCTTTCTGGGCGACCACCTCTCCCCACTCTGAAGTCTCTCTGTCCCCACCCGCTTCTCAGATCCTCTCAGCTCTTACCCTTCCCCTCCCGTTAGGCGACAATTCCTGCGCGCCTCAAGCCCAGCTCTCCAATACGCCTCCCCTCGTCTCGGTCGGGAGATGCTCGGGCTCCGCCTCACGCCCGTACCCCCTCGCCCCCGGTTTTGAAGCCTGGGCAGGCGCCCCGATAACCCTGGGAAGGGACGTTTCGGCAAAAAAATTGAACGAGGCTTTGTCACCATTTCTTCCCGATTCCCACCTGAATATCTAAACTCCGGGGAAAGCGCTTGGATTCCTCTGAGAAAAACAAATGCACATATCCAATACAACATTCTGGTAAAATTTCAGAGCGCTCATCGAAAAATTTCTCTCAAGATTCAGACCGGTCGAGTTGAGATCCTGAGACCCCCAAGCGCTGGTGGGTAGGACAGTTCCCCACATTCTCCTCCCTGCTGGCCTGTGCTGGGAGTCAGCCCGGTGCCCCTTCCCCGTTGCCTCTTAAGCCCCCGCTTTGACTTTCCAAGGCGACCCTTTTTGGCAGGAGACAATGTTCGATCATTTTCGCATTTCTTTGGTCGCCAGAGTTCGCTTCTATACGTTTTCCCACTGGGTTTTTGTATTTTCGGGTTTTTTTTTCTTTAGAGTCTATTTCCTAGAGTCAGGCTGGAATTTGTTGTTGTATTCTCACCTCTACAGTTCCCATTTCGCCCCCATTGGTTTACCTGACCTGCATTCCCGTTTGGGACACACTGAAGTGTGACTATAAAACAGTTTGACTGAGTCCCCAAGCCATTTGAAAATCTCTCTCTCTCTCTCTCTCTCTCTCTCTCTGTGTGTGTGTGTGTGTGTGTGTGTGTGTGTGTGTGTGTATGGTTTTCCCCAAAACATGCACACCTTATCTGGTAAATGTCTTATTCATCTGTGCATCTCCCCCTTTTCTGAGGCTCAAGTCCCTCATCTGGACAACCTGGGTACACGTTAGAAGGGTCTCCTGGAGAGTAAAGAAATTGTACCTAAGTACTAAGCCAGTAGGGCCCCTCTTAAGCACAAGGCTAAGGAAAGATATCCTCGCTGTAATTACTAAATAAATAGGTTATTGGATGAAGACATATGCACAAAGATCTTTGGACTGGAAGTTCATGGATCAAAATTCTAGCACCAGCCCCATACTTGGTAAATTGACGATGGTGGATCAGATTGCTCTAAGCTTCACTTTTCTCAGCTGCCATGGTGGGTGAAGAATGGGTGCTGGAAGCCTGGAGGCACTTTGCCTACATCCGGGATTGAGATTTCTAATCAGTCAGGATTTCTTTCTTTCCTGCACTTGGGTCCCTTTGATTTAAATTCCAAGAACTGCTCCAGATCTTTGTAACCACGACTAAATTAATTCAATGAACATGGTTTTGTCTCTGTCCACTCACCCTGCAAATCCTGACTAGTGGGGTTTGCGTCGCAGTTCACAAACACCTCCAGAACAGAGTTAAGAGCTTGCAGTATCCAGAGCAGAGCCCCCCCACCTGCCCTGACTTAAGTGACCCCTTCCTATTCCTGTCTTCCTTTCCTAGCCACCTGCTGTTTCCACATCTACTGCTATTACAGGCACTAAAGCTAGCGCTGGGGTCTGACGCCAGGTGGGGAGACCGTGTCCCTTCTTCCATTTATAGGTGTCAGATTGCCTTATCTTCCTGGTGCCATCCATCTTTTCCTGGAAAGCAACAGGGAAAATGATGGCAGACACCCAGCCCCAACCTGGCTTTAACTGTTGTTGTTGTTGTTGTTAGGTGCAATTGAGTCATATCCGACTCAAAACGGCCCTTATAGGGTTTTCAATGGCTGATTGTTTCCGGGATTGCCTCGGGAGTGGATTGCCATGTCCTCTCATTTTTGCAGTGCTGGGAATCAAACTCAGGACCTCAGAGACTGCAGAGTGGTGCTCTACTAACTGAGCTAAGTCCCAGCCTTTGGCTTTAACTGTACCCCACCCTTACCTCCACCCCCAGGGAACTAGGCTGCTCCGCAGCAAAGACTTTGCATCTGTGGCTCATCAGTATGAAATTCAACAGTGGTGAAGTTGTGTCTGGAAACTCTCAGCCATTCTGACTTCCTACCCTGCCTCTCACTGTCTTTCTCCCAGATACCTCTTAACTTCATTTTTCTGCTTCCAGCGCTTTCAGTTTTCCACTTTCTAGATGTTTTCCTACCAAACTATGGCCATTGACATGACTACCAAGGTCACCATAGCCCATATTCTTGAGCCAAAATTGAACAATATTGCTCACCACACAAACTGAGATCTGCACAGAACTGGGGCCATTTCTGCTCCTCTCTTTTATTCCCTCAAATTCATAGTCAGATTTCCCCAAGGGTCTACCTCTCATTCCTGCCACCCCTCTTATTCTCAAACCTTATTTATAACAAGTGATCTATTTTGTTCCTGGAGCAGCCTCCCTAGTCTGCCTGTTCATCATAAGCAGCATTTACTTATTGGGCACCTACTATGTGCACTCCAAGTGCTTTACACAAGTATCTCTAATTCTCATGAGTATGCAACAAAGTAATTATTATTATTATTCCCATTGTACGGGTGAGGGAGCCAGGGATCAAAGAAGCTAAATGACCTGCCCAAGATCACACAGCTGTTAAGAGACAGAAGAGGAAACTGAGTCCAGATTGGTCAGGCTCCAATTCTGCCTGCTGTTCCACCTGGGTTCACTAGGGCAGAACTGATGGCCCTGAGAGTCTGGCTCCCCTAGATCCTGAAAATGGAGGGGACGACATTCTTACACTGGTCCCTAGATCCAAGATATGGTAGGACAAACTGATCCCATCTTGAATTGCTGGGACAAGTCACACTATATGGGTGTTCCCTTCCAAACCTCAAGTTTTCTTTAGCGATTGCACTCTGGCAATATCAAAACTGCTCTGCCCATAAAAGTTGTCTAGTCCAACCCCTTGTTTCACTGGTAGAGAAAGTGAACCCCAGAAAAGGGAAGGAAGTAGCTCAAAGTCACACAGCATGTTAGACAGAACAGAGACCAGTAGCCCAGTCTCCTAATTCCTACTTTCCTAATTGTTCGCTTTTCTCTACTCCCTACTCCTGCCTCCAGGCTGCACTTCCAAGACTCCAAGCTGGTGACCCTGGATACCAACACATTCCTTCTTTTCCTACCCCACTCTCCTTAGTTCCTGGAAAACCAGGTAGGGTCCAGAGCTGAGGTCAAATAGTTTTCTTTTATTCATCCTTTATTCATTCAGCAAATACTTACTGAGGGTTGACTAGGGCCAACCACTGTTCTGTGTACTAATTCTTTTATCAATCCAAGTATCATTAGCATCTACCCTCCCTTGTCAGTCTAGAAGGTGACCCCCCCCTAAGGATAGTGATGTCTACGTTGGTGTGTGTGTATATCTGCATGTGTGTCCTCTCTCATCCATTTGTGCAGGATGCATACAGTGCTTTCTCCCTTACTACCTCTCCAGGTGTACTGCCATTCATGAACTTCTGTGCAGTACATGTGTGTGCCCTGCTTGTCTATCAATATTTGCCCATCCTTAATCTCAGAATGAAGTCCCCAATCATGAATCCTTACACCACTTCTCTCCAGATGTCAGCCCAGCTTAGTCCATAGACCTCCAAGGAATCCTCTTTGGTTCCCTAGGCAATCCCCTAAGATTTCTCTTTTATCCCCCCTTCTCAAATGAGAAAGAATCCAGACTTCCACACCCTTGTCCCCCCTTTAGAGTGGAGACCTGGTCCTCTCTTTGGAGGTTCCCTGTACTGGACAAAGAACGCCCTCTCTTACCGGTCCATGGAGCCCAGAGCTGGCAGCAGCAGTGAGGGACCAGTGGGGGTGATAGGAGAGCCAGGCTTTATAAAGGAGGCGACAGTCAGAGCCAAAGGGGGAGGTGAGAGACGCAGCGGGCAGGGGTGCTGCCAAGTCCTCACGGCCTCGGAAGCTTTTAGGATAATCCAGGAAACAGTGGCCCCCAGATCTCCAGGGGGAGAGAGAGGGGGTAAGATCTGAGTCTCCCAGGTCTGCCAGGAAAGGCGGATTTCAGCGGGAAGAGGCAGCTGGAGGTGGGGGCAGGGCAAGGGAGCAGGACTTCCATCATGAGGTTGAATGGGCAGTGGGAGAGGGACCAAGTGGTTCTTGTGGGATGGAGGAAATGAGAGCATTGCCAGGGGAGAGCACTGGGGAGGCTGTCACTCTCCAAATTCCATCCACCCCTCTTTTGAGGTTTTTCTCCATGGACTTGGTGGGAAAGAAAGACATTCCACTTTCAAGAGCTGAAACACACACACACTCTCTCTCTCTCTCTCTCTCTCTCTCTCTCTCTCTCTCTCTCTCTCTCTCTCCAGTCCTTCCCTGCAGATCTCTGCCCAGAGTAGTTGTTATTCCAAAGGAGTTCTCCTGCCTCTATGGAGCCTCCTTCTTGCTTCCTTTTCATCCCCTTTTCTGATACCCATTTCCCAACTTGGATCCCCCAAGAAGATCCAATAGAATCCACCTTTTGGGCCTGAGATTTCTCATTTCCAAGGGGGCACAGAGGACCCTCCCCTTGACTTCACATGGGCTGAGCAGCTTGGGATGAACACCTAAGAACAGAGACAAAGCCCAGCCAAGGACTTTTATAGATTGTTAGGCTCCTGGAACTATATGAGGGTGAAGAGGCTGGGAAGGTGACCTGAAAAGGGGAGAAAAGGGCCTGAAGGTGAATTCAGGTGGAACCCCCTCATCCCCGGCCATTTACATGAGCCTAATTTTAGGGTGGCATATTCAGCATGTCCTGGAGGAGAGATGGACAAAAGACCCGGAAAGAGAATGGAGATGAAACAAAATAAGACCGGTTCCTCAAAGCTTTCTAATGCTGGGCATTCTGACCCACATAGGAGAGTAGCCCCAGGACTTTTCACAGGATGCATCCCATCCTCAGCCAGAGCCCCATGCCCCTGGCCCTGAGGACAGGAGCTGCTTGCACCCCCTCCTTCACACGCAGAACCCAGTAGCCCAAGGCTTGCATGCTACCTCTCTCCCACAGGGTGAGTGAGGGAAACTTCAACCCAGTCTTCTGCTCCTTCCTCTCCACCCCCCAGAAATCTCCAGACTGGGGATTCCCAGTCTCTTCATTAATTTTTCAGTAATTATCACGTAAAGGTCCCAACAAGTTCTTCCTTTCCCCATTTCAGAGATGAGAACATTGAGGTCCCTGAGAGGTAAAAGCTCTGCAGAAAGTCACCCACTAAGCAGGAGAGAATACAGTAGTTGGGGAGGGGGCTTCGGAGGCAGAGCTGCACCCTTTCCTTCCATCCTTGACCAAATTGGGAGGACAAAGCCAGCACAACTCCCTGAGGGAACCCAGGCGTCAGGACCGAGGCTGGCTCCAGGGAGGGGCTTCCCTGTCCCTCCCCACCTTCCAGCCCAGAAAATCCCATCGAAGGGGGGGGGGGAACAAGCTAAGGAGACCACACAGGTGGAGTAAATAATGTTAATACGGGAGCATTATCACTAGGGCATTTCCTCATGGATAAATGTCTCAAATACCAAAGGATGCCTCCAAATTATAGTTAATTACAGAGTTGATTTGCATAAATTATAAGGTGAGCATACAAATTCTTTCAATCGGTTCCATATGCTTAGGTAGCAGGTCCAGTCCAGAAGATGGGAGAATCTTGGGGTGGGGGGAGTCTGAGAGAGGAAAACAACCTAGCTCTGGGCCTGGGCCTGCAGGTCCACACACCTTCCGTTCCATAGTATCTCTGAACCAGGAGAGGTTACGGGGAGCCCTGGCCTGTTTTGTGGGGAGGGGAGCAATGAACAAAACCAGGATCTTACTTGGCAGGAGACTCCCCTTCCTTCTCTATCTGCACCTCCCAATCATGTGCTTTCCCATCGCCAGTGAGGGCCACCTAGAGATGAGGTAGGAGAGCCAGGGGTGGCTCTGTGGGGCTCAGAGCTGCAGAGTGGGGTGCGGGACTCGGGTCTTCGAGGAAAAAGAAGGCAGCGACTAGAGGAACCCCATTAACCCCAATAGGGTTCAAGGTAGATTCAAACCCCTTGAGTTTGCTCTTAGCTCCCCCTGGAGCCACCTCCCCCCAACTCCAGCTGGCTCCTAGAGCCTGCCTAGGAGCTCAAGCTTGATGTTGCCGCTGCCTGCACCTTCCAGGTGGCTCCTGGGCGGCTCAGACTCCCAGACTCTTGTCTCCAGTGCAAGGGCCCATTTCCTCTGCCCTCGCCTCCCAGTCCCCCGCCTCTCCCCACCCCTAACTGCTAAGACTCCACTTCCTTCTTCAGCTCTCTAATTTGTCCCTCCTTCCCTCCCTCCCACCGCCTCCATCCCCAGTCCCAGAGCCTGTGTCCTGTTCATCTCTCCATCTTTCTCCCTCTTGCCCAGCTTCCCTCCCCTCCAAATCCCAGGCCTCCCCTACCCTCAGCTGTCAACTTTCCTTTCCCACTGTCCAGCTGCTTTCCTGCTCCAGCTTCTCTCCCTTCCACCCCCAAAATTCCCTAGTACACACATCCCCCAAATCCTTCCGCAAGCAGCTCTATGGTGTTTCTCCACAGACTTGCCCCAAAGGCAGAAGCTGCTGGATTAGCTGAAGGGGGAGTGTCCTCCAGACATGCGGGAGTGAGAGCTTGCCCTTGGCCTTGCATCCTAAAGTCAGAGGGGTGGAGATGCAGAAAGAGCTAATAAAATAGTGCCTGGTGTATTTCACAAATATTTGTTGAATGAATGAAATGAAGTCAAAATGGGCACTGGTCTATGAAAATTCTAGAGAAGTGCCAACTTGCTGCCTGGAGTTACTTCTTGTCTGGATTTTTTTCTCAGGTTTCCTATGAGCTTTCTGCCACCTCTGTGGCCCCCCCACCACCACCCTGCACAAGCTGTCCTGCAGATCAGTAATGGATTAATCATAAAGTGTCTCTCTACCTTGGCCCCTCCCATCTCTGACCCAGCCAGTGGTTCTCCGTTAACTATAACATTGGAGCCCCACCTACTCAGCCTCTAACACTTTTGCAGTCTTGATTTCCCCTGGTCTCTGGTACAAACGAGGTCTCACCCTTGTGGATAGATTTGATGCCCATAGAACACATCTGGCCTTCCTGCTGTTGCTCAGACCGTTTCCACCCTGCCACCCCTCCCTACCTGGGGATAGCATACCATCCTTCAAGCTCCAGGCTCCAAGGCTGCTTTCTCTAGGAATCTGCTCTTATCAGCGCATCGCTGGCTTGCTCCTGGAATTTCCCTAGCACAGATTGCCTCATGCCCAGTTTCCATAGGGGTGTTGTCTTATCTTCCCTGCTGGTTGCAGCTCCTTGGGGGCAAGGACTATCTCTTCTTCATACCACGCAGTCCTCATCCAAGTGCCTTTCTTTGTGAAAGGAGTGGATAAGCCATGGCTAAGAGAAATGTCTCCCTGGAATCCAATATTCCAGAAGCTCCTCCAAGAGCAGCAGCAAAAGCCTGAAGCAAAAGCAGAAGCCTGTGGCAGGTGGGAGGACACAATGGGAGCCCCCAAACCCACAGATCTGTGAAGAGAGTAGGTACAACTTCCCTGCCATCTCCCCTGGCTCCCATGGTTGTGTGATGGAAGTGCAATGACCCAGCAGGGTATCTGGGACGTGCAGGGTTGGGTTGAGGGCTGAGGGAGGGAGATGCCTCCCACTCTAACAGCCTACTTGAAAGGAGAAGTTGGATATTTGGGATAAAAGGAGCAAAAGTAATGAGTGGGAGTGAGAAGAAAGGTCTGGCTGGGTGGCAGCCATGCAGAAGGACAGAGGCAGAGAAAGTAGAATTCTTTTGTCCCTCTGGGAATTTAAAATTCTTCTCACAAGGGTGGAAGGATCCTGATCATGCTCTGCTTCATTTCAAAAACATTCCATAGCTCACCATCACCTACAAGAGAAAGTCCATACTCTTTGGCCTGGAATTTAAGTCCCATTCCCCGTCTAGCCTCAGGCTACCTTTCTAGCTATATCCTTTCCCACTCCTCAGGTTCCAGCCACAGGGACATCTACTCTGTCCTCGCTGTCTACATATTTCCACACCCCATACTGCTCCTTGTGTGAAATGCTCTTCCCCATTCTTCCCCTTTTCTCTGCTTGATGAGCTGTTATGGATCCTCTGAAATCCAACTCATATGAACCCCTCTTCTGTGAAGGCTTCTGTCCTCCCAGTTACCCTTTTCTGTGCTCCCAGAACCCTAAGATCTAGAGGGATGAATGCTGTCTGGTGGGTGATGTGGTTAGTCATGTGTATGTCAGATCATGAGCTTCTTAGGGGATTGGACTTTTCTCTGTTCCTCTTTGGGTTCCCCTAGCATCTCAGTGACTAGCATTGAGTGTGAAGGAACTATTCAAGGTGTGATTTTAAAAAAATACAATGAATGTTTAACTAAATAATAAATTTATTCATTTATTTGCAGTACCGGGAGAATGGACCCAGGATCTTATGCCTACTTTGCAAGCACCCTACCATTGAGTGGCACCTCCAGCCCAATTTTTATTTTTTATCTCAAGGTAGGGTCTTGCTAAGTTACACAGGCTGCTTCTGGCTTGGAACATGCCATTCTCCTGCCTCTACTTCCTGAGTTGTTGGTATTACAGGTATGTGCCATTGCGCCCAGCCTAATAATAAATTTTAAAATTTATTATAGTAAAAGGCACATTGCTGAGCTGGGCATAATGGCACACACCTGTAATCCTAGTGTCTCGGGAGGCAGAAGGAGGAGGATCACAAGTTTGAGGCCAGAGGCAGCTTGCCAAATTTAGCAAGACCTTATCTCGGTATAAAAAATGAAACGTGGGCCTGGGGGTGTAGCTCAGTGGGAGAGCATTTGCAAAATATGCATGAGGCCCTGAGTTGAATCCCTCATGACAGCAGAAAAAAAAAAAAAAAAGACACATTGCCATTAACTCCCCTCAAAATACTCCCCTTGGCTTTGAACACCCTTATCCCATCGTTTACTTTCTGAAGCAGTTCTGGAAGTCCTCTTCTGTGAGCATCTTTAGTTTCATTCCCCATCAGGACGATTCTCTGTGTCACACATCACTTCTGATACAGCAATTTATTTATTTATTATTATTTTTTAAAATTTATTTATCTATTTGTGTGTGTGTGTGTGTGTGTGTGTGTGTGTGTGTGTGGTACTAGGGGTTGAACCCAGGGCCTTGCACTTGCATGCTCTGCAAGTGCTGGACCACTGAGCTGCAGCCCCAGCCCTTTTTTTTAACTTTTTGAGACAGGGTCTTGCTAAATTATGCAGACTGCCTCTGGTCTCGAACTTGCAATCCTCCTGCCTCTGCCCTCCAAGCCACTGGGATTACAAGCGTGCGCCATGGCACCCAATTTGATTCAGCAATTTCTGTCAAATAAAAACATCATGATGTGTCCTCATTCATAGTATTCACCAGATCTGGCACTATACAACTTCTGGCTCATCCCCAAAGTCAAAATGCTCATGAAAGGTAAACATTTTGAATCGATCCAGGACATCAAAAGGGCCACAAGGGTACAACTAAAGACATTTACAAAAGAGGACTTGCAGATCTGCTTTAGAAAGTGGCAAGAATGATGGGATAAGTGTGTTCAAAGCAAGAGGGAGTATTCTGAGGGAGATGAATGGCAATGTCTTTTATTGTAATATATTTTCTAAATTTAGACATTCACCATATCTTTTTATTACACCTCATAAGTTGAATTGGATTGAATGTTGCTCTTTGAAGAGGAGAAAGGGCCACGAGGTCAGAGGTTGGTGGGTTCTCCATAAATCCCTTCATCACAGAGACCCAGAGGAACTTCGGGTACTGGACCATTAGCATGCCCTGACTCTTCCTCCTTCACCTTGACACTGTGCCCAGTGCCCTGCCAGGAATGCAATGTTAGGCTGGCACACATGTTCAGTAAGAAGCCCAGCATCCTGTGTCCTGGCCAGCTGGGCACGGCCACCAACCTGCAGCCAGGGTCACCCAGAGAACCTCCAGCTTGATCCCAGGAGAGGTGAATTAGAGAGGAGAACTGGGTATCAGGACCTGGCAGGCAGAATCGGCTGGGAGGGGGAGGGCGGGCAGTGCCCTGGAAAGGGGGCCGGTCTCATTGTTGTGGTCTGTCTGGGAGATTCCTCCCCTTTTTAATTTGCTTCCTGATTGAGGGGTTGGCTCTGCCTGCCCAGCTCCCCCGTCATTATCTGCTGCCGGTGGCTCAGGTGCTGGCGAGCCTGGCGTGGCCCCTAGGTTATTACCTGGAGCTCTGGGGGTGGCAGAGGCTGCCCCTCTGGCCGGGGTGGGGGCCTGTCTGGAATCTGCTCTGATCCTACCACCCACAGGGTAGCCATTTTGATCGCTACCATGGTGCACATATTCACACCATGGAGGGCTTCTTTTATGGGAGGCGGCTGGTCCCATCGGACTTCAAAGTCTAGAAGAAGCTTCATCTGTCCAGCACTTACAAAATTGATTCAAGAACCTGAGTCAGATAAGAGTTGGGTGATAAAGTGCTCAAAGTCCAAGCCATTCCTCCAAGAAATTAGACATCAAGAAGAACTTCCTAGCCATAGTGGGGATGACAAGCAGAGAGCAATGAAGCATGATGATCTCTATCATGAATCTTCCCTACTCTGCAGTGTTCAGAAAACCAAGAGTCATAGAGAGAAAGGAGTGGCATCAATCTATGGATCTAGGACTAGAATCCAGCATGTAGGAACTCCCTGAGGTGCAGTCCTGAGGAACTCCTTATCTAGTGCCCTGGAGTGTCAGACTGCAGAACACTGCCTGGTAATGTTAGGCTCAGGTAGAAACCTATGAAGGAGAGTACCCTTGCCTGTCTCCTTTCTGAGTCCCCAGAGCTCCAGAGTGCTGCTCATCCCTGGTTGGACCTGTGGGCTTCAAGGACAGGTGATAATATCAAGACAAACAGGAAGTGCCAAATTAGAGACATAGAGTTTGTTGTCTTAGAAGGCACCCCGCGCCAAGCAGCGGTGCCAGGTTGGCAGCCCTGGAGCCTGGCGCCTGCCTGCTCTGCTGCATTCGGCTGCCCTACACACCCTCTTGCCGGACTCTGGGCAAGGCTACTGGAAGGGAAGTGAGGATGGTGGCACAACTGGGAAGGGGCTAAGCAAGTGATTCTTTCTCCCCCTCCAGCTGAACTCTTGCAGCGTCACCTCTGATTCAGACAGGCATTTTGTCACTCATGCCATAAATACTTTTAAGCACTTCCTCCACTGCAGGCATACGCTAGGCATGGCCTCCTTCCCATAGCTAGTCGACTTCTTGCTTGAAGGTAAGCTCTGTGGAGACAGTGTTTCCCCAATGCTCAGAACGCAGGTTGGCACTCTGTGTGTCCAGTGGATGATGGAAGGATGGGTAGGTGGGAGGAAAGAAGTGAGGGGGAAGGAAATAGGGACAAAGGAAGGGTCCTTGAGAGTCTCTTGAGTAGCTGGACCATCCGTGACCTTTTTTTTTTCCTTGTCTTTTCTTATTTATTTATTTATTTATTTATTTATTTATTGTGGTACTGAGGGGGCCACATGCATGCTTCCCAGGCACTCTGCCACTGAGCTGTACCCTCAGCCCCTTCTATTTTTTACCCTGAGACAGAGTCTCACTAAGTTAGGTTGCCTCTGATCTCAAACTTGTGATCCTCCCGACTTCACCTTCCTGGTCACTGGGCATGCGCCATCACACCTGGCTTTCCTTTCCTTTCCCTTTTCTTTCTTTCTTTTTTCTTTCTTTCCTTATATTTCTTTTTTTTTTTTCTTTTTTGTAGTACTTGAGAGGTTGAACCCAGGGCCTTGCACATGCTAGGAAAGTACTCTGCCACTAATCCATACCCACAACCTCTTTATTTTTTATTTTGAGATAGGGTCTTGCTATGAATACCAGGCTGACCTCAAACTCATGGTTCTCGTGCATCAGTCTCCTGAGTCCTGGGATTATACAGGTGCACACCACTGCGCCTGGCTGCCGTAGGACTTCTTAATCAGAGTATAGAGGATCCATAAAGGATCCTCCTCATCCTGTTCACCTCCAAATGAATCCTTGAGTCTTGACACCAGTGTGTGGCAATGGTCCAGTCTCTTGCCTGGATGCCCCCAGGGACTTTGGCTTCCAGGCTGTGATTGCAGAGGATGAGCAAGGAAGGAGGCCTGACCAGGCAACAGGGGCAGTCCCTCAGGAAAGCCCACCAGACCACCGCAGGCTCCTTCCTGGTAACAGGGTGCTTGTGGTCCCCCCAAGGCCTCAGAGCTGACTGCTCTCCTTGTCAGCCCTGGCATGCTGCCCTCTGCCCAGGCCCTCCCCCTCCCTACCTGATGGTGCCAGGTAAGGCTTTGAGCATGGCAGAGGCTGAACCGAGAGCCACCCCACCTTGTTTCTGTGGCTCCATCCCCCCATCCACACCCAAGAGGTGAGATCCTGGGGCAGTTGGCATCTGACAGCCTGGCATCGCCTCATGCCAGCAGCTTGGAAGCTGCAGTAATTAGAAGAAGAGAGGGAGAGAGAGGGAGAGAAAGAGAGCAAGAAGGCAAGCTCTAGAGAGAAATCTTCTTCTCTTGCTTGCCGCAGGGCAAACTACTTCAAACGAATTCGTTTCGCTCTTGTGAAACTGAAGACAATTTCCTTTTCTGTCATAAAACAAATTATTGCTCATCAGGAGTGCTAGGCTAGTCTCTCTCTCTCGGAGAGTTTGGGCTGCTGCCGATGTGCAGGGCTCGGCTGAGCAGGAAGATGGGGAGCCATAGGGCAAGCATCTGGGGTGTAAGAGGGCGTTTTGGGGAGACCCCCTGAGGAGGGGTTGGAGGAGGGCATGGAGAGGTTAATGTTTCTTTCAGGAGTAAAACAGCACTGCATCCCCCTTGCCAATCTCCCCAACTGACCAGGGAAAGGGTGCAAGAAGGTACTGCTGGACCTGACCACCAGAACCAAAAGGGAATCTGGGGAAGGAGGGTCATCTCATCCAGCCTCCTGCCTCAGAGCCAGCCTGGAAGCTCTACTTCCTCCCTCAGACACCTGTTCATGATGTGGGGATGGAAGGACAGGAACGAACGAGAGGCCTAGAGAAGTGGAGGGGCATGCCAGAGATCACTCAGCAAATTGATTTATGACAGGATTAGAGCCCAGTGCATTCTCTCCTAGGCCAAGACTGGAAGATACCCGGGCACTTGTGTTCATACTGTTCCGACTCTGGGTTGCTTCTGTGAGCCCATAGCATCCAAACCCTACTACTGTTTGGCAGGTAGGGGTCCAGAAAGAGCAGCTGTAAGCAGTAGGTTCCCTCCCTCTTCAATCATCTGGTCCCAAGGCTGGCCTCAACTACACCCTTGCAGGGGGCCCCTTCACCTTTCCTGGACTTAGCTTTACTAAACTCTCCCAGGGAACCTCCCATTGGATCCACCAGAGGAAAAATCAAGTCTTTCTCTTCCTGCCCCATCCCACCTCACTAAACCTCAGCAGCTCTTCCTTTCTCTTCTTGACCTGTTCCCTGGGTCACATTTCTTCTTCCTACTTCAACTCTTGTCGGTTCTGTGTCATCGCCTCCTCTGGGAATCGTCCTGACCTTCTGCTCACTTCTCCCAACTCTGATCCTATGGGCTTTTCTGGGCCTTAGGGAAGGCCCCAGGGACCTTCTGAGTGGGATTGGGGGAGGTGCAGACCCATCCTCAGGGAATGCCTGGTTTACCTACAGAAGACCCAGCACACACCAGGGGAGACCTGGCAGGCTCTGTCTGGCATCAGGGGAAATGGGGCGGGAAGGAATAGAAAAATCCAAGCCACAGAATTCTTGGAGACCAGGAGGAAGATGGGCTCATGTTAGGAAAGTATGGGGATGCAGGGGAAGAGGCTGGGAGACAGGCACGGGATCCAAATTCCTGCCAGACATGAGGCAGACAGCTGGGAAGCCAAATTCAAATACATTTAGTGATGAGGAAACTCAGCTTCAAGCCAGGGCGAATGGAGAAATGTTTGGGGATGGGCTGCCAGACTGATGTGGCTAGCCCTGTACTGGGAACACAGGCTCAGGGATGGCATCCAAGGGCAGGTGGGAGATGGGAGAAGTCACTTTGCCCAACCCTCAGCCCCTAGCGCCCTGCTCCCTTTCCCTCCCAATCCTGTCCACCACCTGCCCAAGTTCCCCATTTGGCAACAGCCCCAAAAGTTCTTCCTTGTGTCTAACCATAATTCCTCGGGTGGCCATTGGAAGCTTGGCAAGGAGATGGCAGTAGGGAGGCTAAAAGCAATTGCCCCACTGAGTGTCTGGGAGGCAGGCAGGGAGGAGGAGGTGAGCAGAGGGCAGGGCCGGGAGAGGATCTGTCCGGGCGAAGATGCCTGCTCATCAGACACGCCACGCTGGGAATCAGAATCCGTGATGGGAATGGGCCGGGCTGGCAGAAACAAAGGATGAAAGGGAGGTGTGCGGCCTGCCTGGGACACACCCACCCACCACTGACGTACTTCAGTGGCTAGTGACCTCAGCTGAGCCGTCAGACCCTGTCTCATTGTCCTGACCCAGTCGGGTCCCCCAACATCTCAGCCCCCAAACAGGGCCTGAGAACATTCGAGATGCCAGTTAGGTGCCCAGAAGGTCATGCTTGTCTTTTCTGGAGATGGACAGATCGGAGGACAGGATATTGGGAGGGTGAAGTGAAGGAAAGTGGGAAAAGCCATGTCAATGACTCCCAGCTTGAGGACCCAAGGTCTTGTGACCAACTATCCACATCTATGTAAGGATTTGGGCTGGGATTTAGCTCAGTTGGTAGAGCACCGCTCTGCAGTCTCTGAGGTCCTGAGTTCGATTCCCAGCACCACAAAAATGGGAGAAGGACGTGGCAACCCACTCCCAAGGCAATCCTGAAACAATCTGCCATTGAAAACCCTATGAGAGTCACTATGAGTTGAACACGACTCAACAGCACCTAACAACAACAACAACAACATGTAAGGATTTAACAATGGGGCACAGGGCAAAGCTCGGCCTGAAATACAGAGGATTGTGAGTAGACCCCCAAAGATCGTCTTAGCTTTTGGTTTTAGGGCCATCATGGGCTGAGCGAAGAGCCCCACAATGATCCAACAATCCAGAAAGTTTGGAATCATGTCTCCTGGCTAGACTGCCACCTGTCCACACAGCCAGTGGGTGTTCTGGTCCTCCCCCCCCCCCCCCCCCCCCCCCCCCCCCCCCCCCCCCCCCCCCCCCCCCCCCCCCCCCCCCCCCGCCGCCTCAATGGAAACCTACCTCCAGCTTCTCATCTGTTCCCCTAGACCAGGAGGGGAGTGGAAGATGGTGGTGTTAGAGTGATGGCTGCTTCCCAGATACTCCACTTGGGAAGGAGATGGGCTCTTCCTGTGTTTTCCCTCCCAGCCTTGGGGTGAGGGATCTATGAAGGAAGAATTAGCTGTCTGGTAACCTTATCTGCCCTTCTGAAGACCTTCCAATCACTGAGAGCCGAGTGTGTTCCTCAGGCACGGCCACACTTGCCTGTGTCCCCTACAATGAGTGGCCCCTCATATACCCAGATGACAGTCACAGCTCCTTCCCAGCAGGGTGTCACATGCCATCACACTTGCAATGATCTGCCACCATTGCACATACACATATTCACACCCTTTCACTCAGCCATCCACGCTCATAGGACATCACCCACCAAGAGGACCAACTGGACTTCAACACAGACAGATACTGTGGACATATTGGGTTCTGCACACTCCCGCAGTGACCCCTGGGGCACAGGCACACTCCTCTCACTGGGGTATTTCAACACACGCTCTTCTGTTGACACTGGGTCTCATCACTCCCAGAGACACCCCACACTCCTGAGATCCCCTTCACCTGTGCCCCTAGCACACACTCTTCACGCCCACATGGGCAGTTGGTATAGGGAGTGCATATAATGTTCTGGGCACTGGGCTGGTATGGAGCACAAAAAGATGCCACCATGGTACCTCTAGGTACTTGTTGGCAAGATGATGGGAGACTCAGACCCATGAGCAAATTACTAGAAAGCAGGGCCTTAAGTGTTGGGAGAGGAGTCATCACCGAGTGCCAGGGGGACTGGCCCAGTCTGGAGTCCTGAAGCCTTCCCTCATCCATCCATAGGTAGCCAGCCTTGAGCTGCCTAAATCAGTCCCACCATTAAGCTGCCTGTATCATAGATTTGCCCTTGCATACTCAGGAAGTCCTCATCTGTTTGCCGGGGCATCTCAGCATCCCTCCTGATGCCGACCAGGCCCTCCAGACCTAATCATCACACACGCATACACAGGCCCACCTTTCAGCCTGCTGCTTTCAATGGGCTTCCCTTCCAGAAGACAGGGCCACTTGTCACTAGAGGAGCCATAATTGGCAGGTGATGAGGTTGCTGCCAGGGATTTGGAACAGGCAAAGGGGAGGGAGGAAAAGGGTTCCTGAGCAAGGGGCTTGGGAGCTGGGCTGGGGGAAAAGGGTGGGGGCTGGCTCCAGTGCCCTCTCCTCCGCTCTGCAGGTGTAATTAGCCCTGGCAGATGAAAGGGCGTCTTTGAAAGCGGACGAGATCCTTGTCTGTCAGCAGGGCGCTCTGGGTGGCATCGGCAGCTTATCCTGAAACCACACACGGCACCAGAGCCAGGCTGTCTGGGCGCTGCCTGGGAGGCGGGGAGGCAGACCCTAGGATATGAGCCCTTGACTCTCCACTCCCCAGTATCTCAGCCCTGGGCTCTGTGCCTCTTTGGGCAGGAGCTTCTGAAACCAAGAGTCCTCCAGAGCCTGGCAATGCCACTCCCAATAGGCTGATGCCTCATGCTTGGGGCCTGAAGGGCCAGGATGCTCCCTCCCCTCCCCCACAAAGCTGGACAGGAGGCCAAGGACAATGGCCCTAGGCACTCCTTTCATCCTGAGATCTCAAAGCGCCATCTAATTAACCCCGCCCAGGTAGGGGACTTCCTCTGGAGTCCCTCTGGAGGGGTGTGGTCTGGGACCAGCAGTTCCCAGATCCCAGCATGGATAGGAGCCCCAGGAGCACAAGTGGTCCCAGTGCTCCTCCTGTTTGGGATCTGAGAGACTAAAAAGTGGGGGTGCTGATACCAAACTCTGAAAAGGGACTTTCAGGGGAGCCTGAGTTTGAGACCCAAGGCAAGGTAATCCCCTTTCATCCCTCCTGGCACAGATGGATTCAAACTCAAGCAAAAGGTGAACCTCACAAATATACAGAGTGCAGGAGGCCAGATAGAAGGAGGGAACAGTGCAGGATTCCAGTAACATAAAGATCAAAAGTAGGGGGGAAAAGAACCCTTATCTATATTCTTTGAAGTCAGAATAGAGATTCATTATTCTTGGGGGTGGAGGTTGTAACTCAAGGGGCCACAGTGAGTGCTGTGGGGAGATGGTAATGCTTGGTTCCTTGAGCAGAGTGGTGGTTACTAGCTGGGTGTGTCCATTTTGTGAAAATTCATCCAGTTTTGAGGGGTTTTGTTGGTTGGTTTGGTGCTGGGGATGGAATCCAGGACCTTGTGCATGCTAAGCACATGTTCTACCAATGAACCACCCCCACCCCTGGCCCTCAGTTTATACTCAGGACTTACTTTTGTCGCATACTTATGATACTTTTTGCCATGCAAGTCATAAATCAATAAATATTTACATTAAAATACTTTTACAATCAAGCCAAGAATTTGTGTTATGATTCCTTTAAGTGAGGGGCACTCCCATTTGTCTCTTTCTTCAACTGGAAGATCACAGGCTTCACTCCAGAATGAACAGAATGGAAAAATCCAGTAGAAAATTTTTTCTTTTCTTTTTTTTTCTTTCCTTTTTTTTTTTTTTTGTTGTTGTTTTTTGTTTTTGTTATTGTTTTGGGGTTTTTTTGTTGTTGTGATGGGGATCCAATCCAAGGCCTTGCACATCCTGAGCATGAACTTTTCCATTGAACTATATCCTCAGCCTAAAACTTCTTCACCATATGTGAGTGGAAGTAAGAAGAAGGGATATGAATTTGTGCAGAGGCAACACAGGTATAGGACCCTGTATCTCATTCCCTACCTTCACCTCAGTATTCACACAGACACCCTATCGATCCTACTTTGCTGAAAGTGAAAGCCAATGGATGCTTGGATGCCAGGGAAGCCAATGAGATCATCAGGATAACAGCTCTCCTTTGCTCCACTCCATCTGCTCCCTAAATACAAAATTGGACCAGTCAGGATCTCACTCTCTCCCCTCTTCCCTGTCAGCTCTGTCCCTTTCATTCCTTTCCTTTGCTCCAGGGCCTAAAAGAGGTAGATGGAGAGGGGTGGAGGGGTGTTTTTGAAGGAGCTGCTGCTCCCCACCTCATCTAATGATATCCCTGCTTTGTCCTTTCTTCACCCAGGAAAAGGACAAGGGCATTGCCTTCCCTTGCTGCATTGAGGAATACGGCATTAGACTTCCTGTTATCTGGGGTGGTGAGAAGTCCTTGGAGGAGCTGGGAAAAAAGCCAGGATCCTCAAAAGACTGATCTGCTTAGAGACAGAGGGAGAGTTTAGATCACCTTCAGGGCTCCCAAGCTTACTGGGTTTCCATTGCAGAGAACCCCACAACCCAAGCATAAATGCAATGGAGGTACTTGCTCCTGGCATCAAATAGCCTAAATGACCATTTTTCCTAACTGCCCCCCCACAACTCATAGCCTAACCACACCAGATACAGATACTCTACTTGTTCTGTGTGACCTTAGAGAGGCTCCCCCTCTTGCTGCTCTAAACTTGGTGGATGCTCCTCTGGTGAATTGGTCTCCTCTAGCTTGACGGGCTCCATAACCTGATGCATAAGCACAGAGCTTCATAGTTTTCTGGAAAATCCCACTCCCTTCTCCCAAGGCCCCTGCAACTCATCCTGAGTAAGTAGCTCCTTCAAAACACACTGAGAAGAGGAATTTGTTCTCTTTGGACCTCCCCTCCATAACACTTTCAAATATCCCAGGTATCTTTGTTTTGTTCACTAATTGTATCATAAGCACCAGAACAGTGTCTGGCACATAGTAGGTGCTTTATAAAAGCTTGTATTCGAGTGAATGGTTCCTATGCTTGGAAAGTCCTGCCAGAAGTCCATTCTACATCCTTATTGCTGCCATCTAATTTTTCACTTGTTCTGGCCCCAGAAGAGATTATCTGCCCCCATCGGTCATTATTTATTGAGTACCTATGGTTTACAAACCACTGTGATTTGCAACTGTCTCTTTATAATTTAAGAAGTGTGGCTAATCCCAGTGCCTCTTACATCCCCTCCATCCAAATCCAGCCTTCATTCAACTTCAGTGGTCCATTCTCCAAGAGGTACCCAAGATTTAATACAGTGTAACAAGAACAAGAAGTTTTCTTTCTGATTAGGATTCTGTTTGTCCAGTCTGTTTCTTCTTTTGTCTCCATTTAAAAGAAGTGAACATCTCTCCATTTCTCTTGTCTACTTGTCTGTGTTCCTCTGGCTCACTGCGTAGTCAACGTCCCCTCTGTGTCCGCCTTTCACGTCTTTTTCATTGTTAGAGGAGTCTCGGTCTTTGGCAGGCCCTGTTTCTTCCCTGCAGTGGGCGTGTCTCAGGCACTATCCTCTCTCTCTTTCTCTCTGTCTCTCTCCCTTTCCTTCCTTTCCTTTACAACAAATAAGTAAACAGGTGGTTGAGAAAAATAGGAAAAAATTGAGGGGACAATAGAGTGGGGTGTGTCCTCCCAGGAATTAGGGTCCCAAGGAATGAGTCCCGACAGGTGCAGCTGCTATCCAGATGTTGCGAAATACAAGGCGCGTGCCCAGAACCCAATCTTGATGCAGAGGACCGAATGGGGGCTGTATCAGACCAGAAATACCTTTTCAGGTCCCTCTCCCGGAGACAAAGCTGGCTGGCTTTGTGTGAGTGTTGGGGGAGGCAGAAGGGCTGTGTGCCGGGAGAGGACAGCTTGGCTTGGGAGGAAGTTAGTTCCCTGCGTCTGGGCCGTGGGGGAGCAGCAGGCCAGGCGGGGGTGAGTAAGGCCCAGCGGACGCAGGAGGCTCAGTGGCGGCGGCGGCGGCGATGGGGAGGAGGGTAATTACGCAGGGAGGCTCTCGCCACAGCATGTCCCCACAAATGAGAGGCCCCGGGCCCCAGACACCACACAACAAAGCAGGAGGCAATTATTTGGCTCCAGTGGGAGGGGACAGCCCTTCGCCGGCCCACTGCAGCCGAACACCCCGGCCTCGCTGAGGGCGCGGCGGGTGGGGCCCAGGACCACTCTCACCAGCCCCCGGGCAGCGCTGGGGCACAGCCCCAAGGGACTCCCGCTGGGTTGCCCTCCTAAGGAGGGGGGGTGGTTGGGAAGGCAGAGCGGTAGGAGGCCTCAGGATGATTAGCGCCAGCCCCCAGTCAGCGAGGAGCCTCCCACAAGGCCTCAGGGAGACCTCCTGGGCTCTGGGCAGGGAAGCGAGAAGGACCTGGGACTCTGGCGCGAGAGGATGGAAGGCTCTTTGTTGGTTCTGGGGAAGCCAATGGCCAACTTCTGAACCTCCTTTCTCCAGCTGTGGCCACACAACTGGCAATCAGAAGGCTCTCAGGCAGGTGGGGAAACCACAGGAGAGAGCAAGAGCCAGGGAGATTCCAGAGTATGCGGCCAGGGCCTGGAATTCACATATTTAACATGCAAATCACATGCAAATTTATCTTATCTTTCCCCCTCTCAAAAATCCTGAGATCAAGCACTTTTGGAAGAAGCCTAGGTCTGATCAACTGGGAGACTCCAACTGCTGCTTGCCTCTCTCCCCTGTCCATCCACACTCATCCCCTATAGGAAAAATGAGTAAGTCCCCCCAACAGCTTTGGTTCACTTGGGACCTTCCTGAAAAGAACTTTCCCCTCTTTAGATGAAAGAGCCCAAAGTACAGATGGGGAAAAAAAGGCCTTGAGACAATAAGGTACTTTCCCTGCTCTAACAGCCACCTGGAGGGTGGCTCCTGGAACCTTCTGACAGCAGCCTTGGGCTATTAAAGCATGCCATCCCGGGGAAGAGAAAGACTACAGAACCAAGTGTCTGGTTTCTGCTCTCTGCTTTGCCTTTAACCTGGTAGGTGATCTTGAGCAGTCCCTTTTCTTCTCTAAGCCTCAGATTCTCTAAATGTCAAATGGCATTTCTGGGGGGGATAAAAAAATCTCCAAATATGGAGTGCTTTCTTTCTATCAGGGCCATCTGGCAACACTGCCAAGACTGCCTTTGAGCCAACTGCTCCCAGAAGCTCTCACTGCTCCCTGCTCCAAGGCAAGAGAGGGTAAGACCCTACCCCAGTCTTTCTTCATCTTCAAAATTTCATTCAAAATTCACTCCTGGAAGCCCCCCCCCCCCCACTAACCCTGCTGACTCTGATTGCTTTTTTATATCAGGGTCTTCTCCATCTACGAAAGGCTCTCTAGGCCTCTGGGCCTGCCCTTCCTGACACCTTGCTGGAAGAGCTCCCAGGTAATTTGGAGAATGTGTACAACATCCGTTATGCCCACACCTGCATTCAGGCCAGAGACTCTTCTCCATTAGACCTGAGGGCCTCCCAAAGACATAGTCTGTTTTGTTTCCAACTACTGGGGCTCTTTGAGGGCAAAGAGTTCCCATCAGGTTGGGACTCTGTCTCCACTATCAGATTTGGACTTTCCACTAGGGTAGAGAACTCTGTCTCTTCCATTTACCCCACGCCTGGGTTCTCTAGGAGCCACACCACAGAGGAGAGGGACCCGGAAAACCTGCCTTTTCATTGATCCTTTGTTCAGCTTCTCTCTCAATGTGCTTCCCCTCCCCTTCTGGGCCCCTGCCACCACCAAGGGGGCAGCTATTGCCACCTTCCTTTCCTGCCCAGGAGCAATTTGGTCTTTTTCTTTCTCAGGAAACTCTAGCCCACATCTACCTCTTCCTCCTCCGCTCCCAGCCTCCTGCCTCTCTTATCCCTCTCAAGGGCCTGGGGGAAGTATTTGCCATCTGCCAGGTCCCTGCATTCCTGGGGTTGGCTCCCAGGCTCTCTGCTGCCCCATGGGGTCTGAGAATCCTGTTCATCTTCCTACTCCACTCCCAGAATACCTGGGTCCTTTGCTGCCCAACCCCCACACCAGTCCTCCTAACGCCTGCAAAATTGTATAAGGCAAAGGACTCTAAAAGTTGTACACTGCCTTTTCCACTTAGGAGCGGGAGCCCACTCCAGTTGCAGGCCTTTCTGTTTCCCTCCTCCACATCTTCTCTGTCTTCACCTCAGGGAGACGCCCTTCCTCATCTTCACCACTTTATATTCGTTTGCATGTTACATTTATTGGTCTAGCCCAAGCAAATTAATGCAAATGCAAAGCAAACAAAATGCAAAGAAGAAGCAATACTGGATGGCCCTGACACAAGAAGAGCACCCCCCTTCTGAAAAAGCCTTTCTTCCTAGAGATATCCACCTGACATTCGGGGAAACTGAAGCTTAGAAAGGAAAGTGACTTGCTTGAATATCCTGGCTGGAATGCCTGGTCCTTAAGAAAAATTTCAGGGACCACTGACCTGAGCTGTGCAACAGCCATACTTTCTTCTTCTCCTTCCCCCTCCTCTTCCTCCTTCTCCTCCTCCTTCTTCTGCCTCTTCTTCTTCCTCCTCTTCCTCTTCTTCCTCTCCTCCTTCTTCTTCTTCCTCCTTTTTTTTTTTTTTTTTTTTTTTTGCAGTACTTGGGGTTTGAACCTCGGGCTTTGAGCGTGCTTTGTAAGCCTTCTACCACTGAGCTGCACCCCCAGCCCCCCTTTTGTTTTAAATTAAGACAGGGTTTCACTAAGTTACACAGGCTGTGGCTCTGGCCTCGAACCTGTGAACCTCCTGCCTCCACCTGGCCTCCCAAGTCTCTGAGAATACAGGTGTGAACCATGCCCAGCTATACTCTCTTCTTGCTCTTTGACATTGTCCAACTGTGACTCTTCTTTCACACACTTTCAATATTTTTCCTCCTTGAAGATTCTTTCTTCCCTAGTTCCTACTACTGGTTGCCCTCAGCACAGGGACGTCACACTATACCCTACTCCACCATCACTCCCTGAGGGTAGGTGAAAGAAATAGTTCCTCTTGGAATCTGAGAAAAGCTTAGAAGCCCTGCCTATCCCACTGAGAGTTCCCCCAGTTAGCTGCCCTAGTGCCCCAAATCCCTACCATTAGTGTTCTTGTGAATGTCACATTCTGTTTAGAGACATGTGACACTGCGGGTCTGGCTGACACATTCTAGCATTAACATGATAGCAGAAAGCAAGAACTTGGAATCCTGGCCAGGTGCTGTGACTCACACCTATAGTCCCAGAGATTTAGGATGATGAGGCAGGGTAATCCTGAGTTCGAGGTCAGAGGCAGCCTGTGCAACTTTGAGAGACCTTGTCTCAAAAAAATAAAATTTCAGAATTTTAAAAAATTAAGGGAATGAGGGTGCAACTCAGTGGCAAAACATTTGCCTCACATATGTGAGGCCCCAGTATTGGAAGAAAAAAAAAAAAAAAAGAACTTTGAATACCCCAGTGGATTTGGAGTTGTTAGAGAAGACACAGAGGAAGGCCTGGTGTGAAAGGAAGAGTAGGCACTACCAATAAATGCATTTAATTGCACCCAGGAGACTGAGGCAGAAGGATTGGGAGTTCAAGGCCAGCCTAGGCTATATAAATGCCTCCCCGCTCAAAGACATGCATTTAAACAATGGATGCTTACTGAACACTTACTGGGTCCCAGGCATTGAGCAGGGCACTAGGTGAAAAACAAGAATGGCTGCCTTCAGGAAGCACAACTGGGTCCTTCTCAAGCTTGAATTACACCAGCAGCCCCTGGGGTGCTTGTTAAAGCCCCAGGCCCCAAGCCCCACTTGATCCAGTAAGGCCATGCAGCACCTGGAATCTGCATTTAAACCAGCATTTCCCTTCCCCTTCCCAGTGATGTAGAGGCAAATAGTCTGGTGACAACACTTTGAAAAGCCCTGACAGTGTGTCCTGAGATCTGGTGACCACACTTGGAAAAGCCCTAGTGGCATGTCCTGGGATCTAAGAACAGCCTGAACTTTCAGGCCCAGGGACGTAGAAAGCAAGGGCAAGGAGCTAGGAAAAGGAGTCAGCGAGGGGAGGAGGTGGCACGCAGGGACTTCTCCCCAGGGCGGGTCCTCTCTTGGTCCCACCATGCTAAGGAGATGCCAGTCTCCCTCCTTTGGTGCCCCATGCAGAAGGTCTTGCACTAGGCTTCCTAGCACCCTGCTAATCCATGCCATTCACCTCCCTTGGGCCCCACGGCATCTTCTGAGTCCACAAAGGCTGAGTGTTAGTGGGAAGAGGTGGCAGAGACCCCCAAGATCCCCTCCCCATATACACACCTCATCCCAAGAGCTCAAAGGCCCCCTGGAACCAGGGTCTAGGCTGACAGAGAGGAAGAGATTTGAGGAAGCAGAAGTGGAGGTGGAGACCGGGAGGCTAAGCAAAGGGAGGGAGGTGCGCCCTCCTCCCCTCCAGCGCCTGGTGTTTGATGCTGGGGCTGCTGAGACATCTCCTCTCCCGGAAACTCAAGGCCAGACAGATAAACACAGATGGAGGGAGAGACTCGGCTGCTTTATTTATGGGCCTGGTGACAGGCCCTCTCCTGTCTCAGTCACTAATCTACCGGGCGGAAGAGACATCCCACTCCCTCGCCACCCTCTTCCCTCCCACCAGAGACTGGGGCTCAGCCAGGCTCCAGGCCGCCCCAGCCAGTCGGGCACAGACCTGTGGCGCTAACTCCCATGGGCTGGGAAGAGTGTCCAGGGCTCAGGAGGCTCCTCATCCTCCCTCTCCCCCAGTGGAAGAGGAAGCTAGCTCTACCCCATCCCGCATGGGCTGTCAAGAGCCTTTGGCTCTGCAGGAGAAGCTCTGCTGATGTATAGGAGGACGGCTCAGGTGCCACCATGAGGGGGGCCTTCAGACTGAGAAGTTGGACAGTTCAACTCCCTGGCAAGTCTCTGAGGAGATCTTCTGGGCTGGCCTGGCTTGGATGTATCCATAGCAGGGGTGCATGGGGCTCTGTGATGTCCCTGAGGGGTTGGACCAGAGCTGAAGGGCTCTGCTCCTTTGTGCTAATTTATATCCTCCTTAGCACTCAATAAAGGGGTCTCTGGGGACCCATGTCAATTCCCTCTTCTCTACATCTCCACCTTCTCCCCACCTACCCTTTCACAAACCTGCCCCTGGCTCCCTCTCATGAAGACTTGACCCTAAGATGGCTGTGTGGCTTCTACAGGGACCCCAGGAGGATCCAGGCCTTCTCTCAGCTGGGAAATACATTCCTCTAACTTCCCAGGTTATTGAGGCCCCCCTGCTCCCCAGCTGTGTGCCCATCTACGTGGACACCTCATTCTGCATCCTTTGTCCAGGTCTACCCTAAAACCCCAGAGTGGGGGAGGAGAAATAACAGCCTCACACAGAGAGAATGGGTCCCTCAGGCCCCAGGATCAGAGGTTAGAGGTCATCTGTAGGGCAGGAAGAGGAGGAGGTCAGGGAAGGGGCAGATCTCTACCTGTCGGTGGCTTTGAGGCTGGACACTTGGAGCCTTTAAGAGATTCCCCAGAGATTCAGGGATTTGGCTCATGGGATCAGACCGCCCGGCTCCCTGACTCACTGTGGCCAGACCCAGACTGAGACCTGCTCAACTTGCCTCTCTCTTTTTTCCATTTAAGTGACTTTGGGTCATCCATGGGCCAGGGAGGAACTTCACCAGGATGACACGCTTCCCCTCCCTGCTGTTTCATGCCTGCCTCCCCTGTTGTTGGCACTTTGTCCTATCTAGCACACACAGCCCCAAGCCTGGGGAGAGGGAGGCATTGAAATCCTGGCTCAGAAGTCTCAGGCAGTTTCTTTGGGTAATGGGCATCATTTTGGGATAAATGGTATTCACGAGCCTCTCCCTTTCAAATTCATTTCATATTCTCCTCTAGGAAGCTCTTCCCTAATAAATTGCTCAGCCCTCCTCCCTAGATTTTCTTCCTACTCCCCTAGTACTGCTTAAGCATTCCATTCATCTGCTGCCTGCCCCATTTCTGGCCTCTGCTGATGAATCAGGCATGTGCTCTGTCTTCCCCCTCCAACGGAGAAATCTCTGTGGTCAAGACCTACGCCTCCCCTATCTGGCTAACTGCTCCCTTGCAAACAGATCATCCAAAGGTAAGCCAGGGAACTGCAGAAGCATAGGAAAAGTGTTCTTTATTCCGTCCTTCCTTCCTTCACTTTTTTTTTTTTTAGTGACTTTTCTTTTTTATTAATTTTTAATTGAAAAATTACAATTACACTTACGTAGCAGTACAAGTGACCCTCTAAGCTAAAGCTGAGAAAGGAGAGAGAAGCTTCCCCAAGATTTTCCTGAGAGTGTCAGGAGTTCTGCCTCTCACCCCAATTCCCCATTCCCACTTTCTTCTTCCTTGGAAGCCCAAGACAGAGGAGGCAGAGATCTGTCCCAGCTTTAAAAACATTCATGGAGCTGCCTCTCCTCTCCTTTGCCTGCTTGGCATGCCTAAGAGCTCTGGCTGCATGCCAAGTGGCAGCCTGCTCAGCCTCACGTGGGTCCTTACTCGGGGCTGAACTGGCTGTGGACTGGCTCTTCCTCACAGCAGCCTCCAACCTCTAGACATACTTCCACCCTCTCAGGAGAAGTACTGGTATCTGAAGCAGCCATGGACCACTGTGAACCCAGGGGCGCATCTCTACCTACCTATGACAGGGAAGGCGGGTGTGTGCTCAGCCTAGCCCAGGTATTTTTTCACCTCCCTCTGTCCCAGCTCCTCTTTCAGATGATTTTGGAATCCATGGCCTTGGAGAGGTCATGGTATCCAGCCTGCCAGTGCCCCAAACTCCTAGCAAGCTAGATGGGCATCTCTGTTGGGTTTGAGATCATCACTATTACCTTGGAAGATACCCCTACACCCCCTCCCACACACACCATTCCTCTCCCTGGTTTTCTGAAGCAGAGAACCATGTTATCCCTTCTTTGTTGTGCTCTGCCCCAGCAGCTGGGTCCAAACTTAAAATCCACCTTCACTGCAGGTCTGTGAGGTTATCCAGGCACTCACAGCTCTCCTTGCCACCTCCTGGGGATAATAGACTTCACCTAGCCATGGGGCTCTCAGCCAGAGACCCACACGGAGTCACCAGGCTGGCTTGTGCCCCTTCTGCTCTGAAGGCTGCCTCTCTAAGCTGGGACTGCTGGGATCCTGCATCCTGGTTGCTCAGGAGCAGAAAGCTGCTGTTCAGGATAGGGTCTCTTTCCTGTTGCCAGCTGCCCCCAAAACTAGTAAGAACCCTCACTGACGGCCTGCTTGTGGACCAGATATGCATAGTTTCATACTGTCTTCACAAAAAGCCCAAAGTGTGTTTGTATCACTACATTTTAGGGAGTTGAGGATGGAAGCTCTGACAGGGGATGGGTGCATTTCTCAGTCAGAACGCAGCCCCTTAGGGCCAGAGCCACAGCCTGTGTTCATGGACCAGGGGAGTAACCTATTGTGGGCAAAGCTCTGCTCTGGGCAACTGAAGGGAGGGCAGGGGACAAGTGAGATATGGCCTTCTCTCAGGAAAACACCTTCCTCAAGGAACTTTCAATGTGGTGGAGGAGACAAACTCATCATCCTTTGGGAGCTACTAGTCTGAGAGAGGGCTGGGATTTAGCTCAGTTGGTAGAGTGCCACTCTGCAGTCTCTGAGGTCCCGAGTTTGATTCCCAGCACCACAAAAATGGAGGAAGGACGTAGCAATCCACTCTCTAGGCAATCCCGAAACAGTCAGCCATTGAAAACCCCAGAAGGGTCGCTATGAGTTGGACACAACTCAACGGCACCTAACAACAGCAACAAAGTCTCAGAGAGGAGTCAGATTGCATTTGAAAACCAATACTTCCTTGATTCCCGATGCCACCATCCCAGGGGCACCAGAGGCCTCCATAAGACTGTATGAACCTAGCTGCCACCAGCCTTATCATGGGAATAAATAGAAATGGTTCTTCCTGAGTTGCTGGAGCAAAGGACAAAAGGAAGACCAGGAGGCCGAAGGACTCTCATTAGACCAACAGACTGAAAGGCATGCAAACTTCCAGGGCTGGGTTCCCCAGGAGGGAAGTTCTTGTGGAAGGCATCTGGGCTACGCAGCCCAGAAGCAGGAAAGTGGCTGGGATGGACTCAGAAGGCATCTTGGAATTCCATCGCATCCCATTTCCTCTTGTTCGCCCTCACCAAGCTCAGAGGATTATGACAGCGTGGGCAATAAAAAGTGCCTAATTGGTTGTTGTCCAGCCGAGGCTGCTCCCCACTTCCCTGGGCGGGGGTGGGAAACCGGCTGAGTCAGTTTCACTTTTGCTATTGCCCAGTTCCCCAAGGTTGCTGGGCACTAGCGGAAGCACAATAGATATGGGAGGGCACTAGCCCCAGTGCGACCCCTGACGGGGAATGCCCCAGGAGAGTGGGCCCCTGAGAGGGCCAGGATGTTAGGCCAAATTACCCTTTTCCCAAGGAAAGAGGACAACTGGCTGGCTTCTCCCCAAGCCCCCAGGGATACCCCCTCTGGGCTCTGCAGGAGGCTGGAGGAGGCGCAGAGGATCTCCTCTGCCCGCTGCTGTTGAGGGCAGAGGTAACAAATACCGGCTCTGGAGCCAGCCTCCTGTCTGGGAGTCCTGACTCCTGTGTGATCAGCTGTGTGATTCTGACTAGTTAAGCTGGCCACACCTCAGGATCCCCTGTGAAGTGAGGCTGACTGTACACCTATCGCAAGAGGGCAAGTGGGACTGAATGAGTAGATGCATGTGAAGTCCTTAGAAGGGCACCTGGCTTGCTGTATGTGCTCAATAAATGACAGCCACTCACATGATCTTGACCTGGCAGTGGGAGTGGGGAGATGTGACATAGGTCAGCCAAATCTGGACATGGCAGGGATGGTGTGGGGTGAGATGACCTCTGGCTCAGAGACCCAGAGTTTCCCAGTGTCCTCTCTTCTAGCGGTCAGATCCTCGTAAGCCAGGAGGGTCCATGAACTCCCTCGGCCATGGCCCACTTAAGCCTCTCCACCATGGAGCCTTCCTTCCCATGCCCACTTTGCCTCTCCCAAGCTTCAGCACAAAGGCCATTCCAGCAAGGGCAGAGCCATGCATGCCGTTTTCATTTGAGCAGACTGTTCCCTCCACTGGAAACGCCCTGCATCCTCTCACCTCTTCCTCCTTCCCTAGCAGGACATGGGGGTGCAATCCTATCCCTCCATACCTGCCCCAGCCCTGAGACTCAACCCAGCACCTGGCACCGACCCCTTCTCAATGCCCTCTCCTGGGTGGGTGTTTCACCTCCCCGTCAGACTGGGAAGTTGGGAACTGTTTCAACACTGAATCCACTGGATCATGAGAGTCATCCCTGACTCCTTGGTGCCCGGCCACTGCTACCCTCTTGCCAACTCTTTGGGTTCCCCATTTTGGATCCAGGGAAGCAGCAAAAGTCACTGGGCTGCCTGCCACCTCCAACTGCACCTGGAGGTTTGGCACCCAGAAAGCCATCTGACTCTGAAGGCTGAAGTGGAGGCTGGCAGGCAGTGGTCACCCAGGACCTCCGCACCAGAGACCTGCAGAAGCCCCTCCAGCACTGGAAGATGGAAAGAGACCAGGTTTTTTTGGTCCAAACCAAAAAAGGCCGTGGCAGAGGCCAGAGGAGCTGGGAATAAGGGGCCCCAGATAGCCTTGGACCCAACTGCCGACCTTCTCGGAGGCCTTTGGCCTCTTTTCCTTGCCACTGCTCTGTGGACTCTTGGGGAGAGAGGCTTACAGGTGGGGGGTGGAGTGGGAGGAACTCTGCTTGGCCCCTAGGGGGGCAGCGCAGATTTATGGGGCTGGATTTTTACAGGCTGGGGAGAGGCCCCAGGCAGGAGCTGTGGAGCCTGACAGAGGAGCAAATGCATAAAACCACCCCGACATGAAAGGCACCCCCTAACCTGTGGGTGGTGAGAGATTTACGGCTCTTGCACAAGGCCTGGAGGGGCCAGGGAGCTGCAAGGCCACTTCAGAGCCAGAATAGCTCCCCACCAAGGCCTTCACCTTATTCCTCTAGGAAAAAAAATTACTCACTGATAGAACAGGTTGGAGCTGCCAGAACGATGGCTATCACTGCGGGGACCCCGCCCCACCTGGAGTCTAGGTGGCTCACAACTTCCTTCCCTCCCTGAACTCTCCTCTCTGCCCCCAGGTCAGGGAGAGGTGCCTGGGGCAAGGTGGAGGGGAGCAGAGGGGCAACCTCCAGTCGGGGGACCTCCCCCTGCAGCCAGGGACCAAGGACTGGCCCATGCTCTGCACTCCTGTTTTTCAGGCAGTCATGGCCTGATGCCTCACAACCTAGTGCTCTGAAGTGTGTACGTGCAGGGGTGTGTGTGTGTGTGTGTGTGTGTGTGTGTGTGCGCTTGCTTGCTTGCAAGCACGTCTTGCCAATCCTGGAAGGGTCCCAGTGTTTAGGGACTACTTTTAGAGTGTATATGTGAGGGAGGTGTAGTACCTGAATGGAGAGAGAGATGGCAAAATAAGTACATTGAAACACACAGTCCCTTGGGCTTGGCTACCATTTCTTGTTTTATTTAATGAACCGATAGCCTGAGCCAGGACACTCAGAAATGGAAGAGGCCCAGTCTGGGCTTCTTACCCTCAGTTCTTGCCCAACCAAACCATGCTGCCAAGTTTCTCCTGGGCTGGATGCCTGGTTCCTTCCCCACCTGTAGAAAGTCTGACCTAAGCAACTCCTGTATCTATTGGGGGCAGCTCAGCACTTGAAGAGTGTGTTTTTGCCACCTCCTGGGCTCTGGACTCTGCATGCCAGCCACCTGATCCCCATCTGCATGGAGAAATCCTGAACCGTGGCTAGATGGGAGATGGGCTACACTGCTAACCACTTCAAAGGGCGAGGTAAGCATCCTGAGAACAGATGAGAACCCAAAGCCTTTGAACGGGAGGGGGCATGGTCGTTTTTTTTGGAAGATAATGGAAACCCTGGGCCAGGGCCTGTACCCTGCACTGGGTGGGGGAGCACATTAAAAGGCTGGCCCTTCCTCTCTCTAGCCAACCTTCCGTCCCCATCTCTGAGTCCAGCCTCCCCATATACTCCCGTTGGCATGGAGACAGCCAACTGAGTAATGTCTCAGGTGCCCAGCCAGGTGGGCACGGGCTTGCCCATTGCCAGGCTCCACCCTGAGTGGTCAGTGGCCACTCCCCAGGGACAGGCCAGGGGAAGCGTGGGGAGAGGACAGAGGCCCAGGTGAATCCAGTCCAGCAGGGTGGAGTGGGGAGTGCCCAGTGAGGGGGAGAAGGTGGTGGAAGCAGCTGCACGGCCCTTTCTCCTGCTGAGTGCCAGGCTGGGGAGTGAAGACTAAGGAGGTCTGCACTGTGGAGGGGAAGGGGGGAGGTTCAGGAGGGAAGACGACTTTGCTCCTTGGCCCCCACCCCCTGCCACCAGCTTCTGACTACAGGCTCAGAGTGGGCTGGGCTGGTCAGGACCTGCCTCCAGCCTGCCTTCCTCCCCAGCAGGTCGGGGAAAATTACTCTCCTGCTACTGCTTTTTATTTTTTGAAGCCAGATCAAAGGTGGGACCCAGCTGGGAGCCCTAGTAAAATCTCAGCAATGTGGAGCCTTGGAGTTTCAGAGGTGAAACCAGGAGCCAGGGGAGGGCCCATCTCAGGCCCAGGCTGCAGGGGTCAGAGGCCAGGCGGAGAGTGAAAACCAAAAGGCAGGAGTGGAGCTGGCTGCTTGGGCCTTGCCAGGAAAAGCAGCAGCCTGAAGGCTCCAGGCAAGCCTGTGGCCACCCTGACTGGCTCTGCTGCTCTCTCAACACAGGTGCCCCCCTAGGAAGATCTCCCCCAACCCCAGTGTACAATCCAGCTGGAAACCTCTCTAGACCAGAGGTCATCTCAGCCAAATGTCATTCCACTCTTACCTCACTGCCCTCTTCAGTCCCCTGCTCCAGTGCATTACTTTATATATAGCAGCAAGTTCTTAGATCAGGTTACCTTGCCCCACCCCACTCCCAACTACAAACAGCACATCTCTGCTTCCAACCTGGATTCTGACTATGAAAAAGTACCTTCCTAGTCTTTTCTTCCTCCCTTCCATCCCTCCCTCCTCCCTTCCTTCCTTCCTTTCACAGTGCAAGAGATAGGACCCAAGGCCTCATGCATGCTAGGCAAATGCTGCTCTTACACTGAATTACACACCTAGCCCTTCCCTATTTCTTTTTATATTCCTAATGAAGACTTGGCTGGGGTTTAGCTCAGTTGGTAGGGTGCTGCTCTGCACTCTCTGAGACTCTGGGTTTGATCCCTAGCACTGCAAAAACTGGAGAAGGACCAGGTAATCCACTCCCAAAGCAAAACCAAAATAATCTGCCGTTGAAAACCCTACAAATAGCAGAGAAGCACTGACATCGTCCGGGGCATGGCACAGGGTTGGGAAGTATTTCCTTCTGTTGCATAGGGTCTCTGTGAGTCCGACCCAACTCTGTGCCACCTAGCAACAATGGAGACTTAAGGTTGGAATTCATTCAGGCCTGAGCCCTAGCCCCACCCCCTTCCTCTTGCTTTTGTAAGGTAGGTGCCTTTTCAGGTGAGTCAAATGACTGCTATTTTTGTCTAAGAGGGCTCCTCACCTTCTTCCCTCCTCAGGCTGCCATGTCTCTTCTCTTGCTAGGAGTTGCTTTGCCATGCCCAGCACTGTGATGTGGAAGAGGCTAACAGGGTTTTCACAGTACACAGGATGCTTAGCACTATAGGAGCATATCCTGCCCAGTTAGGGACATGCTGTGTAGGGCACCCCCTGAGATCCCACCTTTCTTTCCTCAGGAGTCCTGAAGTCTGAAGAGGCCCTGTCCTGAGACCCTGCCCAACAAGAGGCATGTCCATCAGAACTGAGCAACTAAGGCTAGGGCTGTAGCTCAGTGGTAGAGCACTTGCCTACTGCATGCAAGGCCCTGGGTTTGATCCTCAGCGCTGCAAAACAAACAAGCAAACAAACCACAAACCCAGAACCGAGAAAGTCCTCAAAGCCTTGGTTGGTCCTAGCTAAGTCCCTGAGGAACCCTTCTCAGGAATCACTGGAGCCTCTCTACTAGCTCCAGGCAACCGTGTTCTGCCTCAGTTCTGGGTCCTCTCAGAGGCTGAGGTCTGGGCAAGGCAGAGCTGAGATGAGCATGTAGTGTGAGTGTGCGCATGTGCATGCACGAATATATCTAAGCAGGTCTGGACACAGAGGAAAGGAGAGGATGCTGCTGTACAGATGCTGCTGTCATTGATGTACTGTGTGACCTTGGCCTACTCTAGCACCTTCTCAGAGCCTCGGTTTCCCCTGGCCATAAAACATGGGCTTAATTGTCCTTCCTAGGGAAGCCGGGTTAATTGGGCAATGGCTCTGAAGAGGAGATCTATAAATACAAGGGATTATTAGAGGATATTTCATAGCCATTTTGTGGGGCCCAATGTTATTATTAATGTGATCATTGTTACTGTTATCACCGCCATCGCCCACTTCCCAAGTTTCTGCCAAATGGGTCCTGCTTCCAGATGAAGGAATTCTGCTCCTGAGCTGGTATCCCAGCTAATGGCCTCTGTGACTCCCCATCATCCACACTCAGAGTCCAGGAGGCCGAGGCGATGAGGGGAAGCTGCTCCCGGGAATGCAGAGGAGCTGGCAGGTGGGAAGCTGCTTCCTTGAGGAGGCAAATGGCTTTGTATGGAATCTCTTTGTAGAGGGCAAGATGCACTCTCAATCTCCAGATGTAGCAAGACCCAGGCCTGGCTAACGGGAGGTGGGGGTGAGTGTGGTGGTGGGGGGGGGGTGGTTACCTGCTTGTTAAACAATTTCCTGGGCTTTCCCACTTCTGTCAAGTTAAACCCTGGACAGTGGCTTCTGGAAATGCCTTGGGCACCCCCTGGTGGTGACGCAGGAAGGCGGTGGAGGAGTGGGACCTTCCACTCCAAAGGGTTACAGCTCTCTAGAATCTTGTCCTTTCTTCCTGAGGCTCTGCAGATCTTACCCCAGGAGGCCTGGGAGTAGGAAGAACCAGGGAAGAAGGAAAGAACTTTATGGGAGGGATGAATGGAATGTCCTTGCTGAAAGATTCCACGGCAGTTGGCCAGCAGCCATTGGCCTGGGCAGGGTAGCCAGGCGCCGAGGGAGTCGGGGAGTTAAGAGTATCAATTGGACAGGGAGAAGAAAGGTTGGCTTGTGTGCACTGGGGTGCAGATTGGAGGAAGCTGGCAGAGCAAAACAGGGCAATACATTTTACAGCCTCAGTCCATTTTTCATGCTCATAGAAGACTGAGGTTGCCTGGATCATGGACACATGGGCCCTGAGATGAAAGAACCATGATTCATTTAAACCAGGTGTTTGTCCGATCAAATCAATCTTCGAGCCTTTGTACAAGAGTCTCAGTGATGGCTTGAAAAGTCTTCCCCATATGTGGAGAGAGAAGAGAAAACAAAAAACCAGAGGAGGGCAAAGGAAGATGCAGAGGCTACTGGGAAATCCTTAAAGCTAAATTAGCAATCTTTAGAAGGGCAAGGTGGCTATAACTCTTCAAAGACAATGTGCCAAAGTTTGGGCCCTATCTGTCAGATCAGACTGCCAGGTAGTCAATCAAGGGCTGCCCTGATGTGCTTCTGGTCTGCTGTGCCACGTAGCTCTTTCCATAGGAGACTCCAGAAGCCACCTGCAGCTTCCTAAGGGCAGAGTCTGTGGTTCTAAGTCACTCCCCACAGTGTCCTCAATACTCCAGGGGGAGAAACACTTACTTTCTGGAACTATGGATTAGAGGAGCCAGCCACAGGCAGCAGAGAAAGACAAGGAGTGTCAGGAAGCAGGAAAAGCATAGGAAAATGAAGAGGTAAGAGGCTTAGGAGGCAGACAAGGAAGAAATGACATGGAGGTGGAGGAAGCTGGGCCTGAAAGAGAAAGGGAAGGCCATACAAAGTGTTGAAAGGATACAGTCGTTCATTCCGTCAACATTTACTGTGCGGCTATTACCATTAATCAGTGTGCTGGGAGCAGAAGGTGCAGTGGTGGGCAAGACAAACATGGGACTTTTTGTGATCAAGAACTAGCTTTGCACACTAGAAAAGGGAAGAAAGGAAGAGGCTGCAGGCAATTAGAGGGAAAGTGGCACTCAGAGAACCCGCCTGCAGACACACCAGGGAGGAGATGGCAACCCTGGTCGATGCCAGAAGACACAGCCAGAAGCGCCCAATGGCCTTAGCTCTGCGAAGACCACAGCAGGTAGGGTGAGGAAGGGGAGAAATTCAGACTGGGGAGGGAGAGCAGTGGGTTGGTGTGGAGGGTGCAGACTTTTCCTGTTGGTGGTGGTGTTTTACTTGGATGTCCCAGTGGAAGCTATCTTTGGCTAAGGAATACTTCCACACCTTGGCTGTCCATGAGAATCACCTGAAGATCTTCATGCCAAAGCCAGGTTCCACCCCTAGGGACTAACTTCCTAGGGTGGGACCCAGACTTCAGAATTTGTGAAAAGCTCTTTAGTGAGTTTACAGTGTGCCCAAGGAGTCAGAAGGCACTCAGAATCTGGCTGCCTGGCCTTCTCCCTCTCTATGGAGGTTGGGCACCACGTTGAAAGAAGAGATCTGTGAGAAGAGAATTTGTACGGTGGGCTGAGGGGTGAATGACATTCAAAGACTCCAATGGTAGGGCTGGGGATGATGGGGCTCAGTGGTGGACACTTGCCTCGCATGTATGAGGCCCCGGAGTCCATCCCTAGCACTACAGAGGAACAAAACAACCCCCAAACCAAAACATTACCTTCCTTTCCTGGGCCTCTAGTAAGAGGAATAACATAGCCTCAAAATAAAGAAAAAACGAGAAAATTGCAGACTTTAAAGGGATAAAACTATTCACAGTTAAAAACTACTGATGAACTCTAAGTTCTTGCCCTGTCTTCCATCCACATGCACATTTGTTCATTTCCACTGTCTTCATGATGGGGCTTCTGTGTAGAGGAAGCATAGCTGTCTTCAGCTTTTGTTCCACAAGAGGTTTGGCAGCAGCCCAGCAAGATATTCAAACCCACTTCCCCACCAAAGCCCCTGCACCCTAATACAGCTGAGTCACAGAATCCAGGTGGAGTCCTTGGTTGTCAGTGAAGCAATCTGAACATGAAACTAGCCTGGGAACAGAATGTATAGTCTATATAAACAAGTCCTGTGTAGATGTAATTGTATGCAAATATTCATTCTTTAATTTATTTCCTGACCATCCTGTGCACTGGCCTCAATCCTTCTATCACAGCTTACAGTCTCTCAGGGGAGTTCGGAGTCCCTAAAAAGGAATAGGAGTATAGCTTAGTACCTAACATGTGAGAGGTTCTGGGTTCGATCCCCAGCAGCTGCATGGCCCCCACCCCCCCAAAAAAAAATGAAAAATGAAAAATGGAAAGAATGAATGGAAAGAATGAAAAATGGAAAAACAGTGTGAGAGGGAAGCCCTTTGCATGTCCTGAGAATAGTCCAGGGCAGCACAGACCAGGACAAAGCTTGGCTGGGCAGGAGTGAAGCGTGCAAACTTTGAGCAGGGTCTTGAAGGACACACAAACGTTTACAAAGAGAAAGTAAGGGCAAGGTAGGAAGGGAACTCAAAGAAAGACATGGAAGTGTTTAGGGACTGTGGAATCTTTCCTTGAGGGGCAAAAGGTTAAGACTCATAGAGAAAGAAAGGAGGTGAAGGGAGAAAAAACATCAAAGATACAATGTGGAGGGCAAGGGGTGTGGTGGTCCATTTCTGTAATCAGGAGGCTGAGGCAGGATGATTACTTCGAGGCCACCCTAGACTATATAGCAAACAATAGCAAGTTCCAGGCCATTCTGGGCTATACAATGAGACTCTGCCTCAAAGGAAAAAAGAGAGAGAGAGAGAGAGAGAGAGAGAGAGAGAGAGAGAGAGAGAGAGAACGAGAAGGGAGGAGAGGAAAAAGAAAGTTCCTGGAGGGACCTCATTTCCCTAGAAAGGAGTTTGGGCTTTATGGCTTTATCTAGAAGGGTCTCAATGAAGGATTTTAAGTAGAGGTGTGATATTACCTAATGTGTTGTTTTTCAAAAGCTAATACTGAGAGGAGGCTGGGATTTAGCTCAGTTGGTAGAGCACTGCTCTGCAGTCTCTGAGGTCCTGAGTTCGATTCCCAGCACTGCAAAATGGGAGAAGGAGGTGGCAACCCACTCCCAAGGCAATCCCGAAACAGTCAGCTATTGAAAACCCTATGAGCGTCACTATGAGTCAGACTCGATTCGACGGCACCTAACAACAACAATACTGAGAAGAGTGGACTGGCAACTCACAATTATTGTGTACTAAGCATTTTGCTCTGTACTTAATAGTTTTATCACACCAACCTCTCCTGGCAGTGTCTTTCAACTGCCAGTTATGATCAGCAAGAAAGAATAAAGAAAGGAAAGAAGGAAAGAAAGAAGGAGAATAAGACAGGAAAGGATAAAACACAAAACATTATTAGGGCTGGGAATACAGCTCAGCGGTGGAGGTTATGCTTAGCATGCAGGAGGCCTGGGATTTAATCCCCAGCATTGCAAAACTAAAGTTCCTGTGTTCCATCCCAGCAGAGGTGAGGGGCAGGAGATCTCATTTATATAATCAGTGCATGGCAAGTAGTAAGGAAAGTAGTTAAGGGTAAGCCTTGTTTTTGGAAACTTTGTTATACCGTTTGCGCATACTGGGTCAGGATGCAAAACATATTTCTCACTGTGGGTTGTGGTTAAAAAAAAAAAAAAAAAAAAAAGGAAAGCTACCGCTGAGGTGTAGGTGTGAGCAGCCCAGTAGCCTCACTTCACAAATGAGGACACAGGGAGTTTCGGTGCCCTGCCTAAGGTCTCACCATAAGTGGGATGTGTAGGTTTCGAGTTCAGGACTCCCTCTCACTAATACCAAGTAATTTTCCTAAGTAAGGTGTCCCCAGTGACGAGGCTCAAAAGAGACATACACCTACCTGAATGATGCCTACCAAGTGTTGCATCTCATTCAGGGAGAAATGGGGTAGACAGTAAGCTGTTCTTAAATGCCAACATGTAATTTTGCCCACCCGAGGTACTCGCTCAAATGCAGATTCTAGGCACGCCCCAAAGGTACCAAATCTGATTAGAGGAGACAGCCACGGAAATCTGCTTTTAGAAAAAGCTCAGATAATTCCAATGCTTCTGTTTGGGGGTCCAGGATTAGGGGGTTTCTGCGATAGCCTGGTGAGGATTAACGAGAACTTGAAGTGATACAATGAAAATCTCCTCTCGTGTCACGTAGCCCCAACTCCCGCCATGGTGTCGGGTTCCAGGGCCTCACTGTAAAGAAGTCGCCTCTTTCAAAGCGATGACTAGTGAGGGACAGAGTAAAAAGCTCGTGGCTTTCCACTCACCAGGCTTGGGGCTGAGTGGTAGCGGACTGCTGCAGATAACACGAAGCCACCCCTGCCTCACCTGGGAAAGACTGCACGTAAGGCACAAGGTATATCCTTTTTATAGGGCATTTCTCGACCTCACCCCAAGGACTTTTGATTGGCTTCGGGGCAGATCTATCACTCATCTTCTGGGTTAGAGGTGGGTGGAAGGTCAACCACAACCAATACAGAAGCACTCTTCGGCTAAGCCCCTCCCCATCCAGCTTCCTGTTGCTGTCCATCAACCACCTAGTGGGCGGGATTTTGCCTCCCCGCCAGTTGGCTAATGAATATGTCGTTCATTCTTTAGTAGATTTCCGGTTGGTGCTTGCTACCGTCCGTCAGTGACATTTCACATCCCTATTGGCCTTACCAACGTCGCTCTAGATACTTCGCACTGACTGGTTAATGGTGCTGTCGGTCCCCAAAGTACCGAACGCTTATTGGTAAACGCCGCCGTCGCTCGGGCGGTGGCGGGCTCCGGGATTGGCGGGTACTAGGCGGGCGGTGTCAGGCTCTCGGTGGCGGCGGAGGCGGCGGAGGCCAGGGAGGAAGATGTCGTAATGAGCGGTGGGTCCTGGCCTCTGCCGGCGGGGTCTTCCAGGCCCTCGAGGGTCGGGAAGACGGGCAGAGGCCGCGGGGAGGGGAAGCCGGGGCCGGGGATTCCCCCTTGGGGCTGGGCCTGGCGCCGGGGCCCGGTTACGGGAGGGGCGGGGGAGGGAGGATTCCCGCCCGGAGGAGGAGCGCGGCTGGCCAGCCGGGCGGAGGCACCCGGAAGGGGGCGTTCGACTACCCGCCCCCTCGGAGCCCTCTGGGCGGGAGGGTGGCGCTTCCGGGGGCTGGTGAGAGGAGCGGGCACCCGGGCGAACCTGGCGCCCCCTCTACCGGGTCGCTGCCCCGCTCCACGCTGCCCGGCCCGCGGACAATGCCTGGGTCCGCTTCGTGAAGGCGGCCAGCACCCTTCGATCTCTCTCTGTGACCCTCGGGGGTCCTTCTCTACCTCTAGGTGCCCACCAGTGACTCAGGGCCATCAGGAGTGCAAAAGGGGGAGGGAATAATTGAGATTCAGATGGTGCTAACCAAATGAGCACAGACTCTGTCCTCCTTACCGACATATCGCAGTCTGGAGATGGTGTCAGGACACGAGGGCACTCATTGGGCAGATGCCCGTGGGCCTTAGGACTGCCGAGTGGACAAAAATCATCTTTTAATGTTTGTACCTGGATACCTGAGTCTCCTGCTAGATAGCTGCAAGCTCTTAAAATTCTGAGAAGTTTGAGAACTTATTGGCAGAGCTTCCATCTTGTTATGTGACATCCCATGGGGGAGACCCTGAAAGCCCAAAGCCCAGACACAGTCTTGAAGGATGATGTAAGAAATAAAATAGATACTTGCTTTGTTCTTCCACTCCATCTCCGTCTCCATTGCTGACTTAATGGTTCTCAGCTTCCTACCCTTGCTTCTTGGCTTGTTTCTTTCCCAGTGGCATTCCAATTATAGTTCAAAAGGAACTGTGTCTTCTCCTTTGGGCAGTTGAGAAACATGTCCTTACTGCAGTCCTTGGTTTTGATTCCAATATTCTGTCATGTTTAATTGTTTCTTAATTAACTTGATCTAAGGGGATTCAGTCTGGCTTTTCTCCTAAAGTTTTTTCTCCTGAGGTTACTTGCTCACTTATTTATTGCTTCCTGGGGAAGGTAAGGGACCAGTAATCTGCCAGCGATGACTTGGCCTAAGGTCCCCGTTATTTAGATTTCATTGCAGATAGAAGGAGGCCACTTACTGTTTCAGGGTGCAGTGGCATGCACTGTCAAACTGTTTGATGTTGTTCCCCAGAAAGCAATCAATATCACAAAGGAGGGCTAAGTATTGCATTGGTATTTTAGATAAGATTTTTAGGGCTAGAAATTTTATTAGAGTTTTGGCTAGCTCACAAAGAGGCCACAAAGGGAATGATGGCAGAGCACACAAAGAAATCTGTTGTCTGCAAAAAATGAATATAACTGCAGTATCTTATTTTGTTTAAATTCTTGTGTACCATCAAAGGGGCAAATCTGTTAAACAGCCTGTCAATTAGGCTGATGATGTCAGTGTTTCAGTGGCTTCTACGGGTATTAGTACCTGTTGGGAATGGATTTTCATTGGCTCTTCTTCCACTTCGTTGTACAAAGGCTTACTCTCATTGGGTAAGAGTAACAACAACAAAGGGGTAATAAAGCTGATCTGCCATAATTATGAGCCCCTGAGCTAGACACTAAATATACAGACTTTGCCAACAAGGTCCGAGTAGAATTTGTTCATTGACTGGATCTTCCCTTGACTGCTCAATAGGGAGAATTGGCTCCAGGAGGAAGAGTTTGGCGTCCCTGAGGACAGTACATAGACTGGCTACTTTTTTTTTCTTCCTCAGATTCTGTTAAAAGTTTGGCCTTCTGGAGGCCTGTCAGAGTAAAGAAGCAGCTTACAGAAGATTTTGGCAAATGTCTGGGTAAAAATCTCATGGCATTCCAGCAGATAGGGTAGTTCGTTTTGATTTTTTGGTCTTGAGCTTCTTAGGTGTGATGGAGAAGTTGCATAGTCTGTTGTATGAAGGAATGAATAGTTCTTTGCATTAGGTATGTGGCAGTTCCCCAGCTTACTTTATACAAGTATTACTTTATATTTTATATTACTTTATATAAGTATTGCCCAACCAAGAGCCCTTATGATGACTTTTTAAGCTTACTGCCCCCAGCCATTAGACCTTCATATTGGCTTTGGTTTAACAATCTTTTAGACCTTGCCCACTCCCACTTCAATGATAGGAAGGTGGCATGTTCTTTTTTTAAAAGTTATCTTTACCTCCTCTGTATACACACAAATTGGAAATCCCATTTCCAAACACTGAAAATTTTCTTGCATGTTTTGGATCAAGTGGACAATGGCCACACAATGAAAGAGGCAGAGAAATACTGTTTTAAAGGTATTGTAGAGTGCTTGCCTAACATGAGCAAGGCCCTGGGATTGATCCGTAGCACCACCAATAAATAAATAAATAAATAAATAGATAGATAGATAGATAGTTGTGTGGAGTATTAGAAAGTTTAGGGGTGAGATGGTGTGAAAACTTCTGAGTTTATAGGATTACATGGCCCAGTCTTAAACCTTATGGGCTGCAAACCTGGAGTACCATCTGTTTGGAGATGGTTATACACTATCTTATAAATTCATTGGGTGGTAGGTCTGGAATGTCTCTTCGGGCAGTTTAACAGATCTGTGAACATCGTCCCAGGACATTCTAAACCAGGAATATGTTGTTACATATCTATAATCCCAGCATTCCCAGTGTTCAGGGGATACTGAGGCAGGAAGATAGTTCAAGGCCAGCCTGGGCTACATAGTGAGACTCTCTCAAACAAAACAAAACAAAACAAAATGCCTCAAACCGATATGCTTTGCCTCCAGGCTGGACCAAACTGGCATATTTCTGGGTTGAGAAATGTGTATCATTACAGAATGAACTTGGTGCTTTTGCTTTGAATCCTTATGCAATAACTTGTGTGACTTCTAGACCTGTTGTAGGGGAACAAAAGGTCTTTCCGTTTGTTTCTTCCATCATAGAGCTAGCACTTAGATCTTTATTTTTCTGAAATGTAGTTGAAAGTCTCTGCCTCTTAATGTGCTTTCTCCATTACCAGGAGATCTTTTGGGGGAGCAGTGTTCTCTTAGGACCTCTTGGGGTGGAGGAAGTCTCACTTTTCTGTCAGTAATCTTTTGGAAGTTGGTGGAAAGATGGAGGAGGAAGGTAAAACAATGGGACATTTCTAACCCAAGGGCATTGTGAGGCTAAGTAGGAACGGAATTAGAGATTGTCCTAGAGGAGATGCTCCCAGGTGGCACAGTGGATTTATTCCAGTTGACAGATTCCCAGATGGAAAACTGATTTTCTGCTGCTTCATGGGACACCAGGAAAAGAGTCCAGGAGCAAGCTTGGAGTCAGCAGTAGCAGTGTAGGGGAAGCTGGGCTTCTACTCCATGTCTAGGAAGCACACTTTTGGGATACTGTGAGGCTTCCACTGGCATGGGGATCACTGTGCTTCTCATTAGAGTGGACTTCAGGCTGGCATGTTTTTGGGACTTGAGCTCTGCTTGGTAGTAAGGGGCTACGAATGGATTCTGTCTCCGTGCTTCTCATTGTAACCCAGAGAAACCTCTGAGCAGTGCAGAGATGTCAAGGCTGTTTGTGCCACAGGACAAGCTTGCTTGCAGGTCCAACCATTGGAATCCTTTCTTGCACATCTCATTCCCTTAGCTGTACTTTGTTTCAGCATCAGAATTGCTTGCTTTACCCAGCCAGAAACTACCACATTGCAATGCAGAGCTTTAGCTTGGATGACTATTGTTTGATGCTAACTGCTCTGAGATGCTGGTTTGCCCCTATGTGCTGATTTAGGCTGTGAGGTGGCCTTTTATCCTAGCCACAGGGCAAATGTGCCTCAAAAGGAGCTAGCAGTCACTGGCCTGCACATTTTCAAGTGGCATCTTTTTAGAGCTCCCTCTCTGGGGTTGTCGCCTCTCTTGTGGGATTTGGTGAATCATAAAGTGGCCTCTGAGACAGTGTGAATAGGAAATAAGACAACAAGCAGTGTCATGTGATTGGAAGTGAAATATTTCTGCCCCTGCTAATGTCTAATTGGAAATTTTCTCAGATTAGGCTAGAAAAAAACAGACAAGACATTTCTCAAGCTTAAAAGAAAACTAGTGGTAAGCCAGCCCTCTCTTCTCAAGGGAAATGAAGTCACTACTCATTTCAGAATCTGATCCTAGCCCAAGGCGAATGTAGGGAGTGACTCACAAATACTTGTGCCAAAGCAGAAGCCACAGATGTTTGTGCATAATGAGATTCTTTAAGAAGAAAGTGTATTTTGCTTTCCTTTTTCTCTTGTTCTTTCACAGAGATTTTGGTTGGTTGTTTGGTTTTTTGGTTTGTTTTTTGAGACAGGGTCTTGCTATGTAGCCCAGGCCACCCTCGAACTTGCATCCTTCCTCCTGCCTCATTGCTGGGATAATAGGCATGCACCACCATACCTGGCTGTAAGAATTCTGAGGCCTTGAGCTGGCGCGGTGGTGCACGCCTGTGATCCCAGAGACTTGGGAGGCAGAGGCAGGAGGATCACAAGTTTGAGACCAGAGGCAGTCTGCGTAATTTAGTAAGACTCTGTCTTAAAAAGTAAACAAATGGGTTGGAGGTGTAGCTTAGTGGTACAGCACTTGCAAAGCATGCAAGTGAAAGGCCCTGAGTTTGACTCCCAGTATCACACGCACCAAAAAAAAAATAAAAATTCTGAGGCCCAATGTTCTTCCACGGAAACACTATGCACCATTTCCTGGGACTGTTGGTCATGGTGAAGAGTTCCCATCATCCCCTGTAGCCCCACATCTGATGGAGTGTGACCCAGGCAACATGTTGTCAGGTGCCATTGAGCCAGGTCCAATTCATAGCAACCCTCATGGGGTTTTCAGTGGCTGGTTGTTTCGGGATTGCTTTGGGAGTGGATTGCCACATCCTTTTCCTGTCCAGGCAACATACAAACTAGCAAATGACACAGTCACATTTGAGGGAGAGGAATTCAGAGTGGAGACAGACAGATGATATTCATATTCAGATGCCCTCATTATCTTAACTAGCTTGCTCCCCCATGCATATTAATTGGAAAAAGCACTGAAGGGTAGTGTGTGCTGTATGGTGACAAGGCATGTGTGTTGGAGTGTTTGGGAGCAGAACTAGACTGCACTGGCCCACACTCCTTTGGTTCTTAAACTCCACTTAGACTCTCCCCTTTTGCCTTCCTCCAGGATTTATTCATTCATGAATTTGTTTTAAAAATATAAGTTAAGCACCTACTACTTGCTAGGTACTGGATGTACATCAGTAAGTAAGAGAGAAGTCCTTTCTTTTAGGAAGCATACATTCTTAGTGGGAAGCAGTAAATAAGTAACTAATAGGTGTTCGTTAGAAAGTGAGAAGTGCTAAGGATAAAAACAGATGAGGGGAGGAAAGGAAAAATGTGTGGGAGGGCAGTTACATCAGGCAGTCAGGGAGATGACATCTGAATGAAGCCCTGAAAGTGGGGAAGAGATTGAGCCCCACTCAACTGGAGTGAGGAGAGGAGGTTGAACTCAAGCAGACATAGGGGCAACTAAAAAAGGCCTTGACAAGGGACCACACCTGGTATGTTCTGAACAGCAGGGAGCTAGCTTGGCTAAAACAGTGAGGAAGGGAGAGTGACAGGAGGGTAGGTCAAAGAGGTGTGGAAGCCAGTTCACATGTGGCCTATGTGTCATGGTTGGGACTTTGGCTCTTTGAGTAGAAGACAAGATGCTATTTGGGGCCTCTGAGCATTTAAATTTGGTTTACATTTGATAATTGACAGGGTCAAGGTTAGAAGCCCAGCTAAGAGGCTTTCTCACCCAGGTCAAAGGTGATAGGGATGTGGAGCTCAGTGATGACAACAGTCATTTGGCATATATGCTGAAGATAGAACCAAAAGTATTTGCTGGCAGATGTGGAGTGTGGGGAAAAAAAGAAAAGAAAAGAAAAATAACAACAACAAAAAATCCAGAAGTCTAGGATAACTTCCTAGGTTTTAGGGTTCAGTAGCTGGAAGGATAGAGCTAGCACTCTCTCCAGTGAGGAATATTGAAGGAGGCACAGAATCAGGGAGGCATAAATACCATAGTTTATGGGTGGTTAGATTTAGGATGCCTATTAATACATTCACCTGCAGCCATACTACTGTGGCATCTGATGTAGCCTCCAATCTCATCAGATTTTGGAAGCTAAGCAGGGTTGGGCCTGGTGAGTACTTGGATAGGGGACTGCCTGGGAATACCAGGTGCTATAGGCTTGGGAGAAGAACCCAGCAACTCACTCCCAAAAATCAGTCAGACACTGAAAACCCTATGAATAGCAGAGAAGCACTGACAATAGTGTTTTGCCTGTTGTACATAGGTCCTGTGAGTCGGACACCGACTTGAAGGCACCTAACAACAACAACATTAATACATTCAAGTGAAGATTTTAGAAGGCAGTCAGATGTACAAATCTGGAGGTAGGAACTTGTGAGTCATAATTGTATGGTATGTATACATTATTGTATTTTAAAGCCACAAGACTAGGTAAAATCACCTAGGAAATAGACGTAGATAGGAGAAACAAAGGTCCTGGAACTGACCCCTGGGGCAACCCAACCATTTGATATTTAAGAGGAGAGGGAGAACCAGGAAAGGAGATTTAGAAGTTGCCTGCGAGATAAGAGGCTAACTTGGCAAGTGTGTCCTGGGGATCAAATAGAGTGTTTTAAGGAGGAAGATCAATCAACTGTCAGATCAACACTAAAGATGACATCTTCTTGTTAGGTGCCTTCTAGTAGTGTCCAACTCATAGTGACCTTCATACAGTTTTCAATGGCTGCTTGTTTCAGGATTGCTTCTTGAGTGGATTGCCACATCCTTCTCCTGTTTTTACGGTGGTGGGGGTTGAATCTAGGTCATCAGAGAGTGCAGAGCAGCACTCTACCAACTGAGCTAACCCCCAGGCCCTGAAAATGAGGTCTGAGGTCTAAGAATTAGCTATTTGATTTAACAACATGGAAGTCTCTGGTGACGGGAGCAATTTTGGCAACATGGATGGGGAAAGTACAACCTGGTGGGAAGAATTCAACAAAAGCTGGTACGAGAGTAATTAGGAGTAACACGTACAGAAGCTCATCCACTTATGATGGGATCACATCCCCAATAAACCCACAGTAAATTGAAAATATTATAAATCAAAGCTGGGTACCGTGGCACATGCCTGTAATCCAAAAACTTGGGAGGCTGAGACTGAGGAGGATCATGAGTTCAAGGCCAGAGGCAGCCTGTGTAACTTAGCGAGACCCTGTTTCAAAATAAAAATAAAAAATAAAAAAGGAATCCAGGGTGCGCCACAGTAGTGGACCACCCTAGGTTCAATCCCCTGGTACCAAGGGGGAACAAAAAAAAGAAAGAAAATAGTGTAAATTGAAAATGTTATTAATACATCTGACCTTCCAAATATGATAGCTCAGCCAAGCCTACCTTAAATAACTTGGAACATTTAGGTTAGCCTACACTTGAACACAATCATCTAATGCAAAGCCTATTTTATAGTGAAATATTGAATAGCTCATGTAATTTATTGAATACTATACTGAAAATGGAAACAGAATGGTTGTATGGCTATGCTTTCATACTATTGTGAAGTCAAAAAGTCATTAGGCCGAACAATGTAAGTCAAGAACTGTCTGTATAGGTAACTCCTAAGGAGCTTTGAAGAGAAGGAGAGAAGTAATGGATCATAGTTCATGAAGGAAATTTTAACTTCTCAATGAAATTTGTCAATGCACATAAGGGTCAGGGACTGAGTTGGGAGACCATATCTCTTCCTGCTCACCTTCCTCTTTTGGCCTGTAGCATTATTAGCAGGCCACTGCCCAGAGTTGTTCTCATTCAGTAAAATTCAACAAAATTGTCTTATGTTACTGGACTCTTTATTTATAATGGTTATTGTGATTGCTGGTGATGATTTGCTTCTTCAAAATGGTCAACTGTAGCTATTAGGTAGTTAGCTTAGGCATTAGTAGGCAATGTGGAGGAAAAGGGGATTGAAAATGTCCTTCCAGTGTCCTCAGAGACGCACATGTCTTCATCCATTATGGCCAAACGGCAGAAGCCATTTTCAACCCCTTTCCTTCCATATTGCCTGCTAATGCTGAAGATAACCACCTGGTCGTGCTTCCTGTGTCTTCCTGGTAACTTTGCCAGGTGTGGTGGCGCGCACCTGTAATCCCAGCCCTTGGGAGGCTGAGACAGGAGGATCATGAGTTTGAGGACAGAGGCAGCCAGCACAATTTAGTGAAACCTTATCTCAAAATAAAATGAAAACCCAACTGTTCAGTGGGGTTTGGAATCTTTCACAGCCCAGGTTGTTGCTCACCCTATCCAAGTACCCCATTTGTCAGCTTCCTTTGAAGTCCAGTGTTATTCTCTAAAACCAGCCATGGCTTGCTTCTCCCTCACCAGCTCTGAATTCTTCCAGTCTAGGCAACTGGGAAAACCTGGACTTAGAAACTGCTTTGTTGGCTTCTGGCCCAGTAGAGCTGACCAAAATAGCCACCAGAAGGACTTGTTTGCACAGAGTAAAATCCTCCAGGGGAAATACCAGCACAGAGGGCCAAGAAAGCCCTAGTGAGGATGAAAGAAACCCAGGAGGCAAACAAGCTGAGTACCCCCAACGCCTGGGTGTGGACTTTAAGCCAAGTTCCCTTCCTGAGGGGGAAAAAGTTTCTGGAAGCCTGCTGTCATGGTATTGCTGTGGGCCCCTTACCTCTTTCACTCCCAGTGTCTCAAAGAGTAGTATTCTTCCCTGGAGGTGCAACTCAGTGCTAGAGCACTTGCCTAGTAGGTGCAGGGTCCTAGGTTCCATCCCCAGCATCCCAGCAGCAGCAGCAACAAGTGTGCTTAGTGAAATTACCAGTGGGATAGCCTGCTGACCAGAGCTCAGGGCAATCTCTTCCTATTACCCTGTGCTTCCCACTCCCTCCCCAGTGAGCCATAGAAAGACCCCCAGGATAAAGATACACTCCCTGCCCTGTGGTAGGGTCAGTGCTGCAAAGGGTGCTGTGGGGAGTGTGCTGGCACATGGCAAAGTTACCTACCACAGACCTGGGGAGGTCAGGAAAGGCTTTCTGAGTGAAAGTTAAAATGACCTCTGAAGAGATTATAAATGGCCAGACAAATGGGAGAGCACATGCTTCAGGCTCCAAGTGAGAGAGAATGTGGTATGTTTTAATTCCAGGAGTGAAAAACACTCAAGTATGTGTTGGATGAGTTGGACAGGCCAGAGATAAAATGGGGGCGGGGAGGTAGGCACAGTGTCTGGCCTATCCAAGCTTATCATAAGAGCATCTGGAAACTATTGAGGAGCTTAATCAGGGAGTGGTGGGATGGGATTTGCCTTTTACAAAGATACTTCTGATCAGATTGTGGAGCCAGGATAAGGGGATAAGAGCAGAGGCTAGAAGACTTTCTGGAGACTGGGTGGTTTTTCAGGCTGAGCTGAGGGTAGTTAATGCTAGGATAATGGCTTTTCTTTTTTTTCTTTTCTTTTCTTTTTTTTTTTTTTTTTTTTTTTTTTTTTTTTTTTTTTTTTTTTTTTTTTTTTTTTTTTTGATGGTACTTTGAGGTTGAACCCAGGGCCCCTGCATACTTTGCAAACACTCTATTACTGAGTTGCACTTCCCAGCCCTTTTTTAAAATTTTTTATCTTGAGACAGGGTTTTGCTAAATTACACAGGGGCCTCCTGAGTCACTGGGATTACAGGCATGTGCCACAGCACTCAGCTTCAGTTTCTTTTATACAGGGTTTTGGATGGACATATCCAGAGAATAGCCTATATCATACATTCTATTTCAACAGGCATCTACTGAAATTTTCATGATATTTTTGTGAATAAGATGGGGATAAACATGAGTTGGATGATAATCTCATTTGGGAACGAAGCGTTATATGCTTCTACCTGAGTGTTGAGGGGGTTGGGTGCCAAATGATGGACCACGGTATTTCAAACTCAGGGTTGGTTCCAGGACATGTTTTCTTTCCTCCTCTTTAGTCTCCACCTTCTCCTCTTCTTTTTCTTTTTCCTTCCTTCCTTCCTTCCTTCCTTTCTTTTTTGTGGTACTGAGGGATTGAACCCAGGGCCTAGTGCATTGCAAGTGTTCTACCACTGAGCTGCACCTACAGCTACCTTTTCATTTTTTTATCTTGAGATAGGATCTCACTAAGTTATGTAGGCTGCCTCTGGCCTCAAACCTGTGATCCTCCTGCCTCTGCTTCCTGAGTTGCTAGCATTACAGGTGTGTGCCAATGCGCCTGGCTGGGAGAGAGATTTCTATTGAGGACGTAGGATCATCAAGACTTAATGATCTGCCATGAGGATGATGCTCAAGTTTCCATTGTGATTGGAAATATGAGGAAAGAGGCTGGTTTGACCAAAGATACTTATATCCCACTTGCCTCAGGCACTGCAAGTATCCCTGTGCTAGGAACCCAGCCTGGTTCAGTGCAGATAGACTTGGCCCACCCTAGGGAACAGGTCCACACTCCCATATATTAGGTCCATGGTTATAGTAATTGGTGATGTTACCAAAGGACTTAACCTCATCCAGAGGGTCCAAAAGGCTTCTGAGGAGATGACATGCTTATTTACATAATGGCTGTTAATAAATTTTGATGGAAAAAAAAGCCTGAGACCTGAAGGGTGAAGGCATTAGCTGGCTGAAACAGGAATAGCTGTAAGCAAGGGAAGGGCAGCTTCAGAGATAAGGGCTCATCAGGGATCTGGAAGGAGCCTGTGGAGCAGGGAATGCTCAGGGTTGGAGTGTTGTGGCCAGCCGGAGAGGGAGGCCCCCGGAGGGCTGAGTGTACTGGACAAACATCCAGAGGAAAGGCGTAGGCTGGACACAGACCTGGGAGCCGTCAGCCTATGGAAGGTACCGAAAGCCATGTGAATGGGTATGGTCAGCCAGGGAAAGGGTGTTGGGTGAGGAGAATGGGCAGGTGTTGAGGGACATCAGTATTTAAGGGGTGGCAAGGGAAGAGGTGCCCGAAAGGGGAAGAGGTGGGAGAAAATCCATGTGAATTTCAAGGAGGAGATAACAATCAAAGGGTTTGCTGGATAGAGCAGCAAGGAGGTCTGTGGTGACCTGGGCAGGAGCAGCCAGGAGAGTGTAGGGTGGAAGTGGAGAGGGGACAATAGAGTGCTGGCAGCTGTTCCACCAAGTTTGGCTAAGGAGGGAGGAAAAGGAGGCTGTGCTGGAGGGACAGGTGGAGGTAGATGATTAGTACAAGAGCCTTGAGACCTTGGGTACCTTTCTTTAAGTTCATTTGGCTTCATGTATGGAAAAGGGAGTTCAGATGTGGTCCTATCAGACCCCTGGAAATGCCCCTTCCCATGCTGCTCTCAAGCCTTTTTCAACACCCTCTTGGAACCTAAGAGAAGAATTACTTGTATAATAAATCACTGTAAAACGTTACCACCCTAGGGACTGTTAGGAAAATTGTAGCCAACTTGAACTAATGAAAAACACTATCATTTTGAAAGACATGCAGCTTTTTCTTTCAAGAATACGCACGCCTCTAATCCCAGTGGCTCGGGAGGTGGAGGCGGGAGGATTGCAAGTTCAAGACCAGAGGCAGTCTATGTAATTTAACGAGACGGTGTCTCAAAAAAAGTAAAAAAAAATGGGCTGGGGGTGCACAGCACAGTGGTCCAGCACTTACAAAAGCGTGCAGGCGTGAGGCCCTGGGTTCAACCTCCAGTACCTCAAAAAAAAAAAAAAAAAAAAAAAAAAAAAGAATATGTAGTAATCCTACTTATCAGTATTGCTAAATGTAGTTTTCAGTGACCAGATATAAATTGCTATTAGAAGCAGATAGTGCCAGGCACAGGGGAGCACGCCTGTAATCCCAGCAATTTGGGAGGCAGAGGCAGGAGAATCGTAAGTTTGAGGCCAGAAGGCAGCCTTATAATTTAGCGAGATCCTGTCCTAAAATTTAAAAAAGTTAAAAATGGGCTAAGGGTGCAGTTCAGTGCTAGAGTGCCTGCAAAGCAGGCATGAGGCTCTGGGTTCAATCCCCTAATATGACAAAAAAAAAAAAAAAATGGTACCTGGGTGCTGTGGCTCATGCCTATAATCCCAGTAACCAGGGAGGCTGGGGCAGGAGGATCACAGGTTTGAGGCCAAGAGGCAGCCTGCTTAACTTAGTGACACCCTGTCTCAAAAATAGAAAATTTTAAAGAAGGGGCTTTGGAGTATAGCTCTGTGGTAGAGCACTTGCCTAGTACGAGCAAGGCTGGGTTCAACTATCCAGTACTACAGGAAGGAAAAAAAAGCAGCAAATGGTACTATTAACATGGTGGAAGTGGTATAAAACAATTATATAACTTACGCATGGGGAGTCCCTTTACAGGCTTCATACACGACTTAGCCATTCTTTGAATGGTATGAATGAAAAGTTAAGCATAATTTATGCCCAGATAACACATTGTAAATGTAAGATTCCAAATTAATGAGATTGCAAGGTGCCTTTGATCATAGTCCTACTGTTATGTACCTGTGCTACCTCTCCTTAACCACTTTGATTTCCAGACACCAATAGGGAATGGTTCTCTTTTCCCTTCTTTTTTCTTTTTCCCTTTTGCTTTTGAGGACATAATTCTGCAATGACAGAGAGATTGTCCTCTGTTATGATCACCCAGGTCTGCAGCCCAGAGTCCATAAAGCTCTGAGTGACACTAGGAGACCTACGCCAGATTGAGATCTAGAGTATTTCATAGGCGCACTGGGGAGGAAGATGAAACCAAACTGAAATAGTACAATGTCAACAGCCAGCAGTCTGCAGCTTGCTTCACTAGATTCTGCTTTAACTTTCCCCCTTCCCTCCTCTCCCCTCCCCTCCCCTCCCCTCCCCTCCTCTTCTCTTCTCTTCTCTTCCTTTTTGTTTGAGACAGTCTCACTGTCTCAAACTTGCTATGTAGCCCAGGCTGGACTCAGACTCGAAATCCTCCTGCTTCAGCTTCCCAAGTGGTAGTATTACAAGCATATGCTGCCATGCCCAGCTCTGCTTTTTGTTTTGTTTTGAGACAGGGTCTTGCCATATAGCCCAGGCTTCCCTGGAACTCCCTATGTAGACCAGGCTGCCCTTGAACTCATATTGATCTCCTTGCCTCAGCCTCCAGAGTGCTAGGATTACAGGTGTGTGCTGCCACACCTGGATACCCACCTCTCTGCTTTAACTTCTAACTGAAGGAACACTTGGAGCCCAGCCCACTCTCTAATTTGAGTCCAGGGTAATAACGACTGCAGAGGAGAGGGAGATGATAAGGAAGTCCTGGGCCAGTTTTCATTTCATTTCATTTGCACTTTGTCCAGCTATTTCCATGTCCCTCTATTTCATAAGAAAGGATGCCTGAGGGGGAGTCATTCACTTAATTATAGCTAAGTGAACTTAAGCCCCAAGATCCTCTTGGGAGATCATGGCTTGCCTCTGCAGCCCTGCCAGCAGTTCACTCCACTTATATCAGCAACATGATCTGAAAAGTATAACTTTTTTTTTTGTAATGTTAGGTATCAAACCCAGGGCCTTCCACATGCTAAGAAAATGCTCTGCCACTGAGCTACCTCTTCAGCCTCCCAAAATATAAAAATCTTGAATATTGTTTGGTTCAAGCCAGGCATAGTGGTACTTACCTAAAATCTCCTTGGGAGACCAAGAAAAGAAGATTGCTTGTCTAGGCCAGCCTAGGAACATAGCGAGACTGTATTAAAAACAATAATCACCACCACCAACAACAAGAAAACAATAAAAAAAGCAACTTGGCTCAACTTCCCACCCCATTTTGCTCTTCCATCTCCAAGAGAAATATATATCTTGCCCCTAGTTAAACAATTTCAGAGAAGCCAGGCTGGGTGGCACACGCCTGTAATCCCAGCAGCTCAGGAGGCAGAAACAGGAGGATTGCAAGTTCAAGATCAGAGGCAGTCTGTGTAATTTAGCAAGACCCTGTCTCAAAAAGTAAAAAAAATGGGCTGGGGGTGCAGCTCAGTGGTCCAACACTTGCAACGCACACAAGCACAAGGCCCTGGGTTCAACCCCTAGTACTGCAAAAAAAAAAAAAAAACAGAGAAAAGAGAACATTGCCACAAAAACCAACTGATTCTATCTTTTCAAAATTCTCAAATTAACCTGAAGTTTGCCTTCTCGAAACATCTACACAGAAGTCTTGGTTATATCCTTTGAACCCATGTATGGAATAAGTACTCTAGTGAATGTCTCCACTCAGGTTCCCTGGCCACGGCATTGGTACTTTTCTGTGAACAAGCTCCTCCTTTGGTAATGCCCCTCAGAGTGGAACCTGTCACTGCAGGTGTGGCCCAGTGTGCAGAGTACATTGGGGCTATTATTTTTCTTGTCCTATGATTGAATTGTTAGAAATGCAGTCCAAGATTGCAGTAGCTGTTTTGGGCAATCATATGTAGATTGTACAGGCTCTCAGTTAGCTTTGAGTCAAAAGCACTGGGTTTTTTTCACATGTTGTTGTTTGTAGGTGCCGTTGAGTTGAGTCTGACTCATAGCGACCCTCATAGAGTTTTCAATGGCTAATTGTTTTGGGAGTGGGCTGCTATGTCCTTCTCCTGTTTGTTTTTTTTGTTTTGTTTTGGTTTTTTTTTGTTTTTTTTTTGTGGTACTGGTGGTTGAACCCAGGCCCTCTCACTTGCATGCTCTGCAATTGCTGGACCACTGATCTGCACCCTCAGCCCATTTTTTTTACTTTTTGAGACAGTGTCTTGCTAAGTTATGCAGACTGCCTCTGGTCTCCAATTTGTGATCCTCCTGCCTCCCCCTCCCAAGCTGCTGGGATTACAGGTATGTGCCACCGCGCCCGGTGCTCCTTCTCCTATTTTTGTGGTGCTGGGGATCAAACCCAGGGCCTCAGAGAGCACAGTGTGGCACTATACCAACTGAGCTAAACTCTAGCTCCTTTTTCATATGAGGAATACTATTAAACTCTGTCTTCCTATCCTATACATATATGACTTGGTTTTTTGTGTAGTTTTTTGTTCATTTGTTTGTTTTTTGAGATAGGCTGGCCTGGAACTCACTATATGTCCAGGCTGGCCTTGTACTTGTGATCCTCCTGCCTCTGCCTCCCAAGTGCTGGGATTATAGGTGTGCACCATGCTCAGCATGACTTGCTTTTAACCTTCGTGCAAGACTTATTAAACTTTATACTACCATGTTTTGACTATCCACTAATGCTAAGTCCTGTGCTTGATGGCTTTGTGTAAGCAATTTGGAGCCTCCTGGAAACCCTGAAGATGGCACTGTGTGGTTTACAGATGGTGCAGTGAGACTGAGAGAGGAATGCCCAGCCAGGCCACTGGTGGATGGCACAGTTGGAATCTCATTTAGGTCTTCAGTCTCGTGCTCTTAAAAATTGCATCTACCAATTTTTAAAAGATCTCTTTGAACTCTAATACCAACACTCATTGTGCTCACAGTCCTTGGTTTTGTGATACCTGCAAGTTTAACTTGCCCTCTACGTCTTTGTACTGGTTCCCAAACTTGAATGGTAGATAGACTACTCTAAAGCCTTATTTTTTAGCCAGTAGGATACAAAACCAGCTTAATGGGTCATAGTCAGCATTTTAAAAATAGAGTGGAAAAATATCAAAAGTCTATCACATGTAATAAAGGCAAATTTTGTTTCAGGAAATTGATACTGCATGAGCACAGGATAGGGATATTGTGTGTGGGTGTGTTGGAGTAAATTGTTGTGGTTTGCTTATTGTGGGGGCAGGGATGGACCCCAGGGCCTTGAACATGTCCGAACAGGCATGGTGCAGACTTGACCCTCTGGGCCTTTTGAGCTCTGCACACCCACCCTGCACTGTGGCAGTTCTGAGCAACAAAGGCCTCCCACAGTTTCTGAAGAGGTGTCACCCTTAACTTTGCACAAATGTATTATGAGTTGAATGTGCAGAACAGGGCTGTCTTAATTACTCCTCACAGCTGGTGGGGCATGCTTGTAAACACATACAGGCCCTGCAATATGTAGAATGTGGTTAAGCAACAGTCCCCAGTGATCTGTGGTAGATGTTCAGTTTTCAAAGGACAGTCACTACAAATGAACACTTGAGAATAGCTAGACATGGAGGCACACACCTGTAATCCTAGCCACTTGTGAAGGGGAGGCAGGAGGATTGCAAGTTCAAGGCCAGAGGTGCCTGTGTAATTTAGTGTGTAATAAATAAAAAGGGGCTGTAGGTGCAGCTCAGTGGTAGAGTACTTGCAAAGTATGTACAAGGTCCTGGGTTCAACCCCCCCATACATCTGGACTTGGCTTTTGTCTAGAATGCAAGTCTGACATTCTGCCCAGTGTTCTTTTCCTTAGTGATTTGTGAACTCTAAGATGGTAGAGCCTGCAGCCATAGCACTGTGGCATCTGATCCCATCAGATCTCAGAAACTAAGCAGGGTCAGGCCTGGTTAGTACTTGGATGGAAGACCACCTAAGAACACCAGATACTGTCGGCTTGGGAGAGGGACCTGGCAACCCCCTCCCAAAAATCAATCCACCATCGAAAACCCTATGAATAGCAGAGAAGCACTGACAATAGTGTTTCACCTGTTGTATATACGGTTGCTATGAGTCGGACACTGACTCTATAGCACCTAACAAGAACAAGATGGTAGAGATTCTTTCATCCCCAATTCTCATGACTTCCACTTTTCTTACCTTGTTTTCCTTTTAAATCAGACTGAAGTGCAGGGCAGAGATTCTCTTCATTATTTCTTCAACTTTCTTTATTTTACAAAAAGCAGAAGAGGATACAGTTGTCCCTCAGTATCCACAGGGAATTGGTTCCAGGATGCCCTACAGATACCAAAATCCACAGATGCTCAAATCCCTTACAAAAAATGGCATAGTATTTCCATCTAACCTACTCATTTCCTCCTGTGTACTTTAAATCATCTCTAGATTACTTTTAATACCTAATATAATGTAAATGCCTTGCTAAATGTTTGTTATAGTATAGTGTTTAGAGAATAACAAGAAGAGAAAGTCTGTACTTGTTTAGTACAGACACAATATTTAAAAAAATTTTTTCTTTAGTACTACAGGGGTTGAACCCAGGGATTTACACATGGTAGGCTAGGCAAATGCTCCACTGCTGAGCTGTACCCCCAGCCTCCTCTGCTGTTTTTCTTTTTTTTTAATCTTGAGACAGGGTCTTGATAAATTGTACAGAGACTGCCTCTGGCATCAAACTTGAGGTCCTCCTGTTTTGGTCTCCCAAGTCACTGGGATTACAGGGAAGGGCCTCACTAGCTGGCTTTTTCTAAATGCTTTCAACTTGTGATTGAATCCATGGATGTGAAATCTGTGGATGCAGAAGGCTGATTATCTAACCATAGTGAGAAAGTGAAAAAATACTGAAAAACAAGGAGAGCTGAATGTGGTGGTGCATGCTTATAATCTCAGCAACTCAGGAGGTGGAGGCAGGAAGATCCCCAGTGTGAGGCCAGAGGCAGCCTGAGTAATTTAGCGAGACCCTGTCTCAAGATACAAAATTAGCTGGGCGCGGTAGCGCACGCCTGTAATCCCAGAGGCTCGGGAGGCGGAGGCAGGAGGATTGCAAGTTCAAGACCAGAGGCAGTCTGTGTAATTTAGCAAGACCCTGTCTCAAAAAAGTAAAAAAAAAAAAAAATGGGCTGAGGGTGCTGCTCAGTGGTCCAACACTTGCAGAGCATGCAGGCATGAGGCCCTGGGTTCAACCCCCAGTACCGGAAAAAAAAAAACAAAGATACAAAATTAACAGGGGCTAAGTGGTGCGGCTTAGTGGTAGAGCACTTGCAAAGTATGTGCAAGGCCTTGGATTCAGCCCTGCAGTACTGCAAAAAAAGGAAGAAAGAAAGAAAAAGAAAGAAAGAGAGAGAGAAGCGGAGGGGAGGGGAGAGGAGGGCAGGGGAGGGAAAAACAAGGAGAAAGAATCTTTGTTATGCAAAATTCTTCCACCAAGAGATAATGCCTTTTAATATTGCAACCTTTTTTAAGACTTTTTCTTATTTGGCTGTGTTCATATATAGACATATGTTGTTAGATGCCGTCGAATCGGCGTCCGACTCATATCAACCCTGTGTACAACAGTGGAAACACTGTTATCATGCTTCTCTGCCATTCATAGGTTTTCAATGGCTGATTGGTTTTTTGGGGGTCTGGAGTAGGTTGCCAGGTCCTTCCAGTCCTACAGTACCTAGTGTTCCCAGGTGGTCTCCCATCCAAGTACTAAACAGTTCCAATTCTGCTTAGCTTCCAAGATCTGATGGGATTGGATGCTACTGTGGTACAGCTGCATGCATATAGAAATATGTTATTGTTGTTGTTGTTGTTAGGTGCTGACTCATAGCAGTTTTCAATGGCAGATTGTTTCAGGATTGCCTTGGGAGTGGATTGCCACGTCCTTCTCCCATGTATAGAAATATACACACACTTAAAGGTAGGCATATTGATGCATGCTATAATCCCAGCTAAGGCAGAAGGATCATGAGTTTCAAGGCTAGCTAAGAAACATATGTTGTTGTTGTTGTTAGGTGCTGTCGAGTCGGTATCCGACTCATAGCAACCCTCATAGGGTTTTCAATGGCTGACTGTTTCGGGATCGCATTGGGAGTGCATTGCCAGGTCCTTCTCCATGTTTGCAGTGCTGGGAATCGAACTTGGGACCTCAAAGACTGCAGCGCAGTGCTCTACCAACTGAGCTAAATCCCAGCCCAAGAAACATATGCATACCTAAAAATAGCATTTACTCTGTTTTCATTCTTTTCCTTATATTCAGTCATTAGCTCTACTTAGCTTTGGTGGTACCTGTGGGGCCATATCTATTGTCTTGCATAAAAGTGTGACTTTACTTAAAGAAAGTATGCACATCCCATCTATTGATCCTTGGGGCCCTTGGGCCTTTATTGTAAAGGCCAAGCGTACAGTACCTGTGACTTTGCAATGGGACAAGTGTATCCTCTTTGTCAGGAACCCTGGCCCAGCCTTGCCCCTCTCCCAGACTGGTTTGGTACTTGGCTGCAGAAGAGTGAGCAGGAAGCTTGAGTTAGAGTGGGAGGATTGATTGGCTGGGGGCGCCCAGTGTAGCTCAGGAGAGCTGGTAGTGCCCAGCAGTGGGGGCTCTAGAATGCAACCCAGTCCAGCCTAGTTCCTGAGACAGTCTTAGTATGGTCCTGGAGTCTTTGTGTTGTCCCAGACTTATGTGGCTGGGGGATGGTGTGGTAAAGGCAGGCCCGTTTGTTTTCAGGGGCCTGGAGAGTGGAGTCTGAGCAGAGAAGGTCATCTGCTGACAGGTGTGGGGCTGCTACCTTGGAGCAGGGGGCATGTGGGGAAAGGCCATTAACTTCTCTTGGAGAAGCAGCAGTGAACAGAGGCAAAAAGAAAAGCCAAGACAAGAAGGCTTGGCTTCTTTTTGGCATCTCATGCATTACTCTACCTCTCTTCTTCCAGCAGATTCACAGACGAGCATGGCTGCCACTGCTGCTGTCAGTCCCAGTGACTACCTACAGCCTGCTGCCGCCACCACCCAGGCGAGTGGGCAGTGGGCTGAGGGGGCGGCTGCAGCGGTCTGGGTGGACTCACTGAAGTGGACGGTCTACCACACTCAGAACCCTTTTCACACTCTCACTGCTGACACCCTAGGACATGAGACCTGAGAAGTTCAGTTACCCACATTTCCTAAACTAAGAAGCCATGGCAGTGTGCCTTACGTGCCACAGCTGGGTCAGGAAAGGCCAGGATTAACCTCAGTGTTCATTCCACCAGACCCCACTACCCACAAGAGGGAAACAGGCCCTTTCACTGCAGCCTTGAGAGAGCAGCCCTCAGGAGTTTGCACATATCAAGGACTAAAAAGCACCTTACTGAAGTATTTTTCCCCCAACCCCCATTGCCTCTCCCTTTCCTCTCCTTCCTTTCCTTAGTGGAGCAGTGAGGGATTCCTCACTGTCTGTGATGGGCTCAAAGAACCCCATCTGAGACCTGATGGTGTGTCCCAGTCCCTGCTAACACGTGGCCAATGGGAGAAAGGTCCGCTAGGGCTGTTAGTTCACCCTGCCCAGGATCTACTTCCTGGAGTTCTTTCCTGAGAAATGTTTCCCACCTTTTCTCCCTCACTTCGTGGAGAAACCAGCAGGAATCACTGCAGGGGAGCATGCTGGGGATAGCCTGCCCAAAAGGCGGGGAAGAGCATACACAGGGCTGCCAAGAAGAGAGAGGATCACCAAGGGCACAGGGGGCGCTGGCCACAGGCATTCCTGTCTCACTGCTTTCCTCTGCTGGTTTTTGCAGGACTCGCAGCCATCTCCTTTGGCCCTGCTTGCTGCAACATGTAGCAAAATTGGCCCACCAGCTGTTGAAGCTGCTGTGACACCTCCTGCTCCCCCACAGCCCACACCACGGAAATTAGTCCCCATCAAACCTGCCCCTCTCCCTCTCAGTCCTGGCAAGAATAGTTTTGGCATCTTGTCCTCCAAAGGAAACATACTTCAGATCCAGGGCTCACAGCTGAGCGCCTCCTGTCCTGGAGGGCAGCTGGTGTTCGCTATCCAGAACCCCACAGTGATTAACAAAGGGAGCCGGTCAAATGCCAATATCCAGTACCAGACAGTTCCTCAGATTCAGGCAGGCAGTTCCCAGACCATCCAGGTACAGCCTGGTCTCACCAACCAGATCCAGATTATCCCTGGCACCAACCAAGCCATCCTCACCCCCTCACCAGCCAGTCACAAGCCTGTCCCCATCAAGCCAGCCCCTGTCCAGAAGTCAAATACAACTACCACTCCAGTGCAGAGCGGTGCCAACGTGGTGAAGTTGACAGGTGGCGGTGGCAATGTGACGCTCACGCTGCCTGTCAACAACCTGGTGAACACCAGTGACGCTGGGGCCTCCACTCAGCTGCTCACTGAAAGCCCCCCCACCCCACTGTCTAAGACTAACAAGAAAGCCAGGAAGAAGAACCTTCCTGTCTCCCAGCCGCCAGTGGCTGTGGCGGAGCAGGTGGAGACGGTGCTGATCGAGACCACGGCAGACAACATCATCCAGGCAGGAAACAACCTGCTGATTGTTCAAAGTCCTGGTGGGGGCCAGCCAGCTGTGGTTCAGCAGGTCCAGGTGGTGCCCCCCAAGGCTGAGCAGCAGCAGGTGGTGCAGATACCCCAGCAAGCACTGCGGGTGGTACAGGCTGCATCTGCCACTCTCCCCACCGTTCCCCAGAAGCCCTCCCAGAACTTTCAGATCCAGACGGCTGAGTCGACACCTACTCAGGTACCACACCCCGTCTACCCTACCTCCCTCTCCTCCTTGGTACTCTTTGACTTGCTTTTGGAGATGAGGCAGATCATCTCCAGATTTGATCTTCCTATTGGAATCAGTATCATTTGGGGCGGGCAGGAAGTGATCATTTGTGCCTGACAAATGGGCTTTCCTCAGATCTTGGGCCAAGTACTGCTTGTCTGTAGAAATCAGCTGAAACATAGGTATATTTTCATCTCTTACTGGGTATCTTAGGGGATAGGTAGGGAGCAGATATATGCATTTTAATAATGAACTTTTTTTATTATAGAATTATATAAAGACAGTTGTAAGAATGAAAAATTCAAGTCAGAATCATAGAATTTGATATAAAGCAAAGAATTAATGAGAAAAATCCTGAGGTTTGTTTGCTTGTTTTGCCATACTTGGGGGTTGATTCCCAGGCCTCATGCATACTTTGCAAGTGCTCTACTGCTGGGTTGCACCTGCAGCCTACCAACTTTTATATTTTATGAGTCCGGGGTCTCACTAAATTACCCAGGCTACCTTAGGCCTTGAACTCAAGATCCTCCTGCCTTTGTCTCCTGAGTCACTGGGATTGTAAGCATATCCCATTGTGCCTGGCTTGATTATTGTTAGTGACAAGAAAAATAATAGGCAGGAGCAGCCTAGCTTTATAGAGAGAACATTTAGGCTAAATTCATCTGGGATGTTGAATTCAATAAAAATGTTCTTTTTTTTCCACCAGTACTGGAGGGTTGAACCCAAGGCCTTGCATATGCTAGGCAAGTGCTCTGTCGCTGAGCTGCACACTAAGCCCATTTTTATTTTTTATTTTGAGACAGGGTGTTGCTAAATTGAACAGGCTGCCTCTGGCTTTGAACTTGCAATCCTCCCACCTCAGCCTCCTGAGTCCCTGGAATTACAGGTGTGCACCATGGCACCTAGCTAAGAATCTTCTCATTTTTGGCATTTATTAAGGTACTCTAATACCCAAGATCCCTTTGGCTCTGTGAGGCAAATTTTATTCTTTTTGCATGCTTCCTAAATACTAGAGATTGTCCCATGTTGGTGGAGAATTGGGAACTCAGAGAAACTTTAAAGTCAGTTTAGGGGCTGGGGTTTAGCTCACTTGGTAGTGTGCTGCTCTGCGCACTCTAATGCCCTGGGTTCAATCCAAAGCACTGCAAAAAAAAGTATAAAAAAAAAAAAAAAAAAAAAGGAAGAAAAAATTGGCAGCCTACTCCCAAAACAATCAGCTATTGAAAACCTCTGAATAGCAGAGAAGTACTATAGGGAATATTTCATTCTGTTGTACATAGGGTCGCTAAGAGTCAGACCTGACTCACTGGTACCTAACAACAACATGGTCCGTTTAACCTAAATCTCTAGTCAATTATAGATAATATTGGGGCTAACGGAATGAAGGTGGTTGATAGGGTGAATAGAAGTTGTCTCATAGGTCATAACTGATTGGTGCCAGGATTCAACTTAGATTCGAAACTTCAAGGCCCACATTCTTCCATATTCCACCTTGATTGTGTGGTAGGTACTACCATTGAAATTGGTGACCAAGGTTCTATACATATATATATATATATATATATATATATATATATATATATCTTGCCCTTGAGGAATTTGTAATCAAGTTGGCTGTTAAGAGACAACTGAGTGAATGGAAGAAATTGTGTGATCTCTTGGGTGGAAAATACCATTGAACTTGAGCTGGGGTTATGGAAGTCACACGAGAGGAAATCTGAGGCCTGCCCTATAGTGCTGCCACCCATCTGTCATATTACATAGTACCAGATAATTTTTTACAATTGTTTACTTATTACAATATATGAGGTCCCATTATCAGACCTACCTTAAAAGGGAAGAACTGGGTAATACCTGCTTAAGAGCACATTCTCAGCAGTGTTGCCCCTCCCTTCTGTGAGGTCCCACATCTCAAGACTGACAGAGACAGCATTTAAGCCAGGCCTTCCTGAGGAAATAATCACATACATGCAGAAAGATTCAGCTACAACATTATGTTTGAATAATTACACGATCTTCCATTATCCCAGTGTGCTGACAACTATACAACTAATGCCCTGTCCACTGTATATCTAGGCTATTTCCAATCTTGTAGCTAAAAAGATTCCTAAAAGTTGGTAAAGGATATGCATTTTTTTGTTGTTGTTTACTGGAGGTTGAATCAGGGCACTCCACCACTGAGCCTGCACCCCTAGCCACATTTTTATTTTTCATTTTAAGACCTGGTCTCACTAAGTTGTGCAGCCTGTCTCTGGCCTCACACTCACAATCCTCCTGCCTCAGCCTCCCGAGTCATGGAATTACAGGTATGTGCCACAGCCTTTGGCCATATGCACATTTTTTAAAAAATGCATTATATTCTGTATCAGAGGTTGGCAGTCTCTGGCTTTCTTACCAGATCTTGCCCCCATTCTTTTTTCTTTTTCTTTTTCTTTTCATAAATGAAGTTTAATTGGAATATAAACATGGCCATTTACTCTATAGTAGCAGAGTTGTGTACCTGAGGCAAAGACTGCATAGCCTCCAAAGCCTAAAATATTTGTTATCTGTCCCTTTACCAAAAAATTTTTATTAACCCTAACATGGTGGTATATGCCTCTAAGCCCAGCACTGCCAAGATGGAGGCAGGATGATCAGGAGTTCCAGGCTGGTTATGTAGGAGATCCTCCCTCAAAAATGAACAAACAAAACCAACCAGATACAAAATAACAATGGTTTGCAAAAGGTAGTGCATGCCTATAATCCCAGCAATTTGGGAAGTGGAAGCAAGAAGATTGCAAATTTGACGCCATCAGCAGCCTGTGTAATTTAGTGAGACCCTATCTCAAGATAAAAAATAAAAAAGGGGCTGGGGGTTCAGCAGCACAGCACTTGCAAAGTATGTGCAATGCTCTAGGCTCAACCCCCCAGTACTGAAGAGAAAAGAAAAAAAAAAAAGAAAAAGGGATACATACCAGAACACTGAAAATGAGATTTGAGTATTTATTAAGGGATGACATGAGATTGGTTTGTTACCTTTTAGCTGAGAAACAGTCCTCAGTAATCAAGGGATTAAAAATAACCAGTTAAAGTCACAGCAGGATTTTTTTAAACAAAGAACTTCTTCCCTCTGAATCATTTGAGCATAAATTGTTGCCATGATCCCCCTCTCACTTCTGAATGCTTTAATTTCCCCTACAAGTGCATTCTACATACACAATGCAACTATCAAACCCATGAAATTAGCAGTAAAACACACTATTCCTTGATTAGGACACTCCATCAAGGTTTCACTGTTTGCCTCAATAATTCCTTTGTGGCATGAGGATTTGATCCAATTCTACGTTTCACATTTAATTGTCATGTCATCTTAGTCTCTTAATATGAAACATTTCATCGCGTGTGTGTGTGTGTGTGTGTGTGTGTGTGTGTGTGTGTGTATTTTCAGTGTTTGGGATCAAGCCCAGGGCCTTGTGCATGCTAGGCAAGGCCTCTACCACTGAGTTACATGTTCAGCCTCACTTCCTCATTCTTTACTTGCCCTGTCATGACCTTGACACTCTGTGAAGGCTCCAGGCTAGTTGTTTTGTAAAATCCTCCTCGGTCTGAGTTTGTGTAACATTTCCTCCATGAGTAGATGCAGATTATGCATGTTTTTGCAGAACTGTTCCAGACTAGATGCTGTGTTCTTACTGCATGCTAAAAGGTACTGCAGGATATCCATTTGTTCCATTACTGGTGATGGATATGGCAATGCCCGGCAGATTTTTGCAGCTTACCATTACTTTTCTTCCTTGTAATTCATTAGGGTTATTAGGGTTTGTTTTCTCTTGTGTTTTGGTTTTTGCTTTTTTTTTTTTTTTTTTTTTTTTTTTTTTTTTTTTTTTTTTTTTTTTTTTTTTTTTTTTTTTTTTTTTTTTTTTGTTTTTTGCTTTTTGAGACAGGATCTCATTGTGTAGCCCAGGCTGGCCCTGAACTCTCCATCCTCCTGCCTCAGCCTCACTAGTGCTGGGATTATAGGCATGTGCTAACATGACCAGCTTAAATATTCCATTCCTCATCAGACTTTTGCCTACTTGTTTTAGTGTCTTTTAGTATGATTTTTTTAATTTAAATTTTTATTTATGGCCGACACTCCCTTTTGAGCAGCCTGCTCTGTGGCCTTTTTCAGAGTGTAATTTTTCCTGTTTCTCTTAATAAACTCATTCCTTTTTCTACTTTATAAGCTGATTCCTGACTTTTACTTCACTATCATTCCTTATTAAATTTTTCTTAACACCATGGAACAAAATGTCTGTCTCATCACAGTATGTCAAGAGTGCAGGACACCCGTGGTGGCATAAACTCTTTTCATTTGATGAAGCTAGTGTTTGCCACGTATCTTTATTGCAAGTTGCTATTTTTCACTTTCTCTGTTTTTTGGAAGTGAATCATACTTAGGAGTGGGGTGGTAATTAACCCCTACATCCTGGAAAGGGGGGCTATCTACATATATTATTTGGAATTTTTCTAAAGGAAGATTTGTCTCTTCCCCTCCTTATTATTATTCAATCATTTATTTATATTAATATGGACTCATGTAAATTTATTTTGTACTTTGTGTTATAAAATAATAGTACATTATTTTGTGATGAGATTTTCAAATCCTACATTATTTTTGTTTGTCAAATTGTTCTGTCTTTGGCCATTGGAAGCTCTTTTGGGTTAGCTCCTGTATCCCTTTGACATATTCCTATCCTTTATAGAATAATTCACATGCCATAAAACTTGCCCTTTTAAGGTGTATAATTCAGGTGTATAATTTTAGCATATTTACAGAGTTGTATAGCCATCACCACTATCTGACTTACCCATCTGCCCCTTGTTTCCCGTCCTTCCCTCATTCTCTGACAAACACTCATCTATTTTCAGCTTCTGTGGTGCTTATTATGGGCACTTCCTACAAATGGAATCATATAGTGGTCTTTTGCGACAATTTCTTTCACTTAGCATAATATTCCCAAGGTTCATCCATGTTGTAGTGTGTGTCTGAACATCATTCCTTGTTTCTTCCCAGCCCCAGCCTTAGAACCATCCATTTCTTGTAGGAGTGCTGGTTCCTTTTATTGGAACCAGCTCCTCTTATTATATAATTTTCTTTTTAATTTATTTATTTTTCAGTATGGACCCATGGATTCCTGTTTTATACAAGGGGCTATAGTGTATTAATATAGTTATTTTGGGGGTTATATCGTCCCAAATTTGGCCAGTAGGACTTCTTCAAACTGGCTCTTGTCCTTTTCTCATAGCCCCACCATGCTGCAAACCTTACTTTCCAGCACAACAGGGATTCTAGGATCTTCTTTTACCTTCCCTGTCCCAGCCCTGGCATCAGCTCTTGTCCCAAGGAGGCTTCATTTCCTTTAATGGAGCATGGGATTTAGAAGTTAGGGTGCTGGATGAGCTCACTGCTACTGAGATGGTGCTACTCCAAGCCTTTCTCAGTGGGTATGGCTACAAAATACATATAAATGGATTTCTTGTTTCAGTGCTGGGGATCAATCTCAGGGTCTTGTGCATGCTAGGCAAGCACTCTTCCACTGAGACACATTCCTGGCCCTAAATAGACATATATCTATAGACATATGCAGTGCCTACCTATATAAGCATATATGTGGACACACACACACTTTTTTTTGTGTGTGTGTGGTATTGGGGGTTGAACCCAGGGCCTTGCGCTTTCATGCTCTGCAAGTACTGGACCACTGAGCTGCACCCTCAGCCCATTTTTTTACTTTTTGAGACAGGGTCTCTCTAGGTTATGCAGATTTCCTCTGGTCTCAAACTTGCGATACTCCTGCCTCCGCCTCCCGAGCTGCTGGGATTACAGGCATGCGCCACCGTGCCTGGCTTACACATACACATTTTTATCTTTATTTCTCTCTATATGTTGAAGCCCACAAGTTTCTACCTATATCCCTAATCTCATCCAACACCACAGGGTTCACTGCAGCTTTCTCTCTTACCATATTTGTAACTCCCTTCTCTGTCAGTGAGTGATCTCACTCCATTATCCTTCATGTACAGTGGAACCTCAGTGTGTGAATTGATCCAGGCTTTAACATTTTGGTCCTCGACATCATCATCAGCATCATCAGCCAATATTTTCGAGAGAATTCTGGTTTGGTGCTGGACCACTTGCTTAGCACTCAATCATGCTAACATTTCTATGAGAAACTACGCTTAACCTGTGACACTTCCAAGTGAAACAAATGGGGAAACATCACTTCAACCAGTAAAGACCTGTCCTGATGCTCTGTTCATGATCTTGTGGCGTTTTTGTTTGTTTGTTTTGTTTTGTTTTTTTAACGTTTATGTTGTTGTTATTAGGTGCTGTCAAGTTATGTCCAACTCATAATTGGCCCTATATACAACAGAACGAAATAGTACCTGACACTGTGCCATGCCTGGCACTGTTGTGATTTCTTCTCTGTTATTCATAGGGTTTTCAATGGTTGATTGTTTCAGAAGTGGACTGCCAGGTCCTTTTCCCAAACCTACAGCAACCAATATTCCCAGCTGGTCTCTCATCCAAGTACTAGCCAGGCTCGCCCTGCTTAGCTTCCAAGATCTAACGAGATTGGACACCAGAATGATACATCTACACGCTTACATATATAGACATATGTATACCATATGGTCGTCCTGACACCCAAGAAACTTTCTAGTGCTAAAAGTGAAGGAAAAGAGGAAAACAGTAAGAACAACAATTGAATTTAAACAAAGAACTTACTTTTAGTATGTGAATGGCATACATGTGAATGAATTTGCCATTCAGTATAGTGCTAGCACCAATAAATACATTTACATTATTTCTTATGGGAAAAAAGTGCTCTGCATGCGAACTGATCCACACTTGACTGGCCTTCCAGAATGGATTGTGGTCAAGTGCCAAGATACCACTGTACTTCTTTTTGGATCAGTGCTCCCCTCCCCATGTAGGCACCCTCCTCATTCTGCTCTCCCAGATTGCAAATGTCACCCTCCTCACTTCCCACAAATGCTGTCCTGGCCCCCACTGAGGATGTTTTGTTTTGTTTTGTTGTGTTGGTAGATCTGGGGAGCCAACCCAGGGCCTTGTACAAGGCAAATGCTGTATCCCTGAGCTATACCACAACACTGCATACTCTGGTTCTTCAATGTATATTTTTAAGGCTTTTGATACATATTCCTAAATTTCCCTCCAGCAAGGCTAGCCCACACACACTCTATTCCTAATGTATGAGTGAATACCTGTCTTCTCCTGTCTTAACAACAATTAGCACTATATTTTATTTTTCCATCTTTGCCAGTCTGAATTAGAGAAAAATTATTTCTCATTAATCCATGGCTCTTAAGGACCAGTGAATGTGTTTTTATATGTTTGATGGTCGTTCAGAGTGGAATGCCTTCTAATTCTCTAGTTCTGAGATTTGGCAATTATAATCTTCCATGCTAAGTAAATTAAAGGTTTGATGTCAGATCAGAAACTAGCCCATGCCAGCTCAGTTCAGGGATGCCGTTAGCCTTGCTGAGTATCAACAGTGTATCGGTGTATGTTTGGGCAGGTCAGAGGAGAGACTGGGGCTGACAGAGGCGCCCCAGTTCTCCCCTGGGCAAGGAGATCTGAGAGTGTAGGTTCTGTCTCTCCTAGGACACTCACTTTCTCTCTCTGGACCATCAGGTCTATATCCGCACGCCTTCCGGTGAGGTACAGACCGTCCTTGTCCAGGACAGTCCCCCAGCAACAGCTGCAACCACCTCAACCACCACCTGTAGCAGCCCTGCGCCCCGAGCTCCCCATCTGAGTGGAACCAGCAAAAAGCACTCAGCTGCAATTCTCCGAAAAGAGCGTCCCCTGCCAAAGATTGCTCCTGCTGGGAGCATCATCAGCCTGAATGCCGCACAACTGGCAGCAGCTGCCCAGGCCATGCAGACCATCAACATCAACGGCGTCCAGGTCCAGGGCGTGCCTGTCACCATCACCAACACTGGCGGTGAGGGAAGTCCCGGTGGCCACAGTGTTGGCAGCAGGGCTGTGTGCCCAGCACGTGGGAACTGTGGGCCAGCCCCAGGATTCCCAGTGGCAGCAGTGAGGATGCTGCCCAACATTTGCCTGGTCCCCTCCATCCTAACACATGCCCAGGCGTATCTTCCCACTTGGTCCTTGCAGTAGTACTGTGAGATAGAGTAAGTCACATGTCCCCATCTGACAGCTGGAGACCTTTAATATGCTGGAAAAAATAAATGTGCTCAGGAAAACTTTCCAAGATTCACAGAAAACGCAGATTAGTTTGAACAAGCAGAGGGCAGACGTTCCAGGGAGGCTCCGGGTAAAGGAAGTCAAGGAAGGTGTCTTATAAAGAGAAAGGCTGGTATCAGGTTGGGAGGAAAGGAGAGTGCCCTCAGCTTGTGCTATGTATTAGTTCACTGATGGTATTTACACTATGAAAGCAGTCCTGAAAATAACTAGCTGAAGAATTGGAACTGTCTAGCAAAAGGAATTCTTTGTATTCTGTACCCAGGTGAAGGACAATTTTTAAGGCAGCATGAGTTCTCTGGGACTCTTCTGTTCATCCTTAATGAATTTATAGTACTTTATACATTTGGTTTTCTCATGTTAGGGGACCCCAGGAGGGAAGACAAGGTCTCCTAGAGGACTTGATTTTCCCCCAAACCCATAGAACTGTTCCTTCATTCTTATGAACAGAAGTCCCTGGAGATTTTCGTGAAAGCAGAGTTGATTTCTCACAAGGGCCTAAGGCTGGAGACTGAGGAAGAATGCTTCGAGGCAACCCAAGACAGGAACCTTCCTAACTGAAATAGTGTAGGCAACATCTTCAAGTGAATTCTGCCTGTGAAGGTTCAGATGTGGGTTTTGCCATATATTAGCTGTGTGACCCTAATATGGTATTGCCCTTAGTTTCCTCATCTCTAAAATGGGGATAATAGTACCTATTAAAGTTCGTTTGAGATATTTACTTATCTATTTATTTTATCATTTTATTTTATTTTATTTTATTTTATAAGACAAGGTCTCACTAGGTAGACCAGGCTACCCTGGAACTTACTATCTAGCCCAGACTGGCCTCAAATTCATGATTCTCCTGCTTCAGCCTCCTGAGTGCTGGGATTACACACATGCATCACCATGCCTAGTTTTGAGGTCTTAAGGCTCTCAAAAATATTAGGGGCCATGATTATCATCCTTATCCCATGCAGAAAGGAAGAGTTGACCTGCTTTTCAGCCTTCCTCCCTGGAACAATGCCTTTTTCTTTCCCACAGGGCAGCAGCAGCTGACAGTGCAGAATGTTTCTGGAAACAACCTGACCATCAGTGGGCTGAGCCCCACTCAGATCCAGCTGCAGATGGAACAGGCCTTGGCTGGAGAGGCCCAGCCTGGGGAGAAGCGGCGCCGCATGGCCTGCACGTGTCCCAACTGCAAGGATGGGGAGAAGAGGTAAGTCAAGGTTTGGGGCCAAACTAGCAGCCTGGCATGTGCCCTATTCCTCCAAACCCCACCATGGGACAGCTGCCTAGGGCTGTGAGCTGGTCCAGGCCAACAGGGGAGCTGGTGGCTCTATGCCACTTTTCTTCCTGCCTTTTCTGTGCTTTCTGACCTCATCCCCATATCCTTGTTCCATATGATTCCTTCCCTGTCTTCTCCCTCCTCTTTCTCCTCTTCTCCTTCCCTTTACCTTAACCCCAACCTACTTCTCAGGTCTGGAGAGCAGGGCAAGAAGAAACACGTGTGCCACATCCCTGACTGCGGCAAGACTTTCAGGAAGACGTCCTTGCTGCGGGCCCATGTGCGCCTGCACACTGGCGAGCGGCCCTTTGTCTGCAACTGGTTCTTCTGTGGAAAGAGGTTCACGCGGAGCGATGAGCTCCAGCGGCATGCTCGCACCCACACAGGTCAGCTACCCTCCCACCCCTCGTGCTGCCTTCTGCATGATCACTGTTGGCCTGTCCAGGACCTGCCATGCTCAGCAAGACTACCTACTGTCTAGACTACCTGGGGAATCTTTTTTTCTTTTATGTTTTTGAGAACAGGGTCTCACCCTGTAGCCCAGGATGGCCTTGAACTCCCAGTTCTTTTACCTCTGGCTCCTGTGTGCTCAGATGATAGGCGTGTGTCACCACGCCTGGCCTGGAAATTCTTTTAAGCCATTCTTCTATTGTAGTGTCCCCCAAAGCCATGTCATTGCATCACACAGCCTTGATGACCTCTGCCATACCTGCAGAGTATTTATTTAATAAGCAATGACATAGTGTGCCAGGCACTGTCCTAAGAGTTTACAGATTACTTGAGTTAATGCTAGTAAGGACTGTCTGGGAGGTTCTTTGATTATGCTCATTTTTCTGAGGGATGGAGAAGTGGCCAGGTCACACTGCTAGTGACTGGCAAAGGTGGGTTCCAACCCAGGCCCTCTGTCTACGAAGTCCCTGTTCTTAAGTGATATCCCATGCTGTCCCCCCTATTATTTCCCTAATGATTTTCTTTAAATTGCTTCACCTTTTTTCCTCTCTTAGGTCCTAAGCAATACTATTTTTGACATCGTAAGTTTGCTGTCATAGTTATATGTTTGCATATACTGGCAAATAAGTGCAAAACTATAGAAAAATGTTCATCTGCCCACCACCTGACCTGTAGTGGTCCACAGCACACTAGCAAACACTGCTGTCAGAGTGCCCCAGTGAGCAGACTTCTGTCTTGGGCTGAGGGGACGTGGGACCCAAAGCTCCAGCTCCTAGCCAGGATGATGGGAGAGATCATACCCACTCAGAGGCTGAACAGCCGCTGACCTAGCATGGGTCAGCATGGTGCTGACTCAGCATGGCGAGATCAGAGTGCAGTGGGGTTTTTTTTGTGAGGGGGAAGATGCTGATCTAGGTTTAAAGGCCAAGGGACACAGATCAGAACAAGCTAGCAGATAGCCCTACACAGGAAGACTGCTAGATACAGGGGCTAAAGGACCAGCATCCTGGACTAGGGACAAGGACCTGGAACAAAGTAGACTGGAAAGGTGAGATGGGGCAGAGAAATGAGAACTAACCAGAGTCTAGGTCAGCAGATGACAAGGAGGAAACCTGTAAGTGGGAGGTAGACAGAGTATGGAGACAAGGTCTAGTGGGCTTTATTGGGGACCCCTCACATATGCTCCTCCTTTGGGGACTGCAACAGTGTTTGCACATGGGATCTGTGGATAACAGGCATCTCCTCTTCCCAGGGGACAAACGCTTTGAGTGCGCCCAGTGTCAGAAGCGCTTCATGAGGAGTGACCACCTTACCAAGCACTATAAGACCCACCTGGTCACAAAGAACTTGTAAGGCCAACCGAGGTGGGAGGCCCCGAAGATGGAATCCTCCATCTGTCCAGTCTGGGCCCCTGGCAGACAGGCTGCCCCTGACCCCCCCCTCACCCTCCCCTGTTCTGCGCTGTGTCCCGACAGGAAGGGGCTCTGCTCCCTGTGCTCTCCCCCTTCTGAAGTCCCTCAACTCCATCTTGGTCCCTCCCCTCTCACCACAAGCTCCTGGCCTGCCCAGACCACGGACAGTGGCCATGCCCAATGAGACGTTCTAAACCAGGACGCATGGGAACCCTTATTTCCAAAGGAAAAACATGCATTTCACTCCGTCGAGGAGCAAAGTGAGCCCCGCCACCCCACGTCCCCGCCCAACACTCCCAGCACTGCCGGAGTCCCTCGTGCCATGCCCCTCCTGTGCCACTCCCCCTGGCCACTATGGACGCCCAGGGCCCTGTACCCAGCTTCCCACTGGCCCTGACCTCTGCAGAGGCTCAGGAGGCCGCCTCCACTCCACTGCCCAGCCCTGCAACGGCTCCCCTCCAGACATTCCAGCTCCTACTCAAAAGGTCAGCCGCCCCTGGACTCCTCCCCACCCTTTCTCTATGGAGAACGTTGCCTTATACTCTCTACTTCAGATGATGAACACTGTGTACGTGTGCGCTTTAAAGAAGTTTTATTTAATTTCTCCCTTCTTTCTTTCCTTGGCAGTTACCTCCCCCATGCCTGCTTTCAGTTTAAGGGTTGGGGGGGCAATGATGTGCATATGAATTTCTTCTCACTCTAGCTCTCTTTTCTAAGTGACACAGCATTTCAACTCAGATCTGGATTCATATGAAAACATCTCCTGTCCTGACCCTCTCCCTTCCCCCTCATCTTGCTGCCCCACCCGCCCAAGCTCTACTGTGTACAGTGTATATTGTATAAAGACAATTGTGTCTACGACATGTTTTAAAAAAACATATTGCTTGTTATTTTTGAGGCTTTTAAATTAAACAAAAATCCAACTTTATTTTTAGTTGTAACTGCTTGAGGTATGTTTTATGAATTAAGTGACAGATTTGTTATCCTTTATTAACAATGTACTTTGTTGGTCAGTGCTGGGCTGACAAAAATTTTTCTTGCTAATAAATTTAGTTGCCTGAGGCAAAATCTGCTTCTTGGCAGTTGGGCTTCTTCTTTTTTTTTTTTTTTTTTTTTTTTTTTTTTTTTTTTTTTTTTAACCTTAGAGGGCTTGGCAAGGGGCTCCCCAGAAGGGAGCTGTGGGCTCTCATAGACCTTGCCCTCCTGGCCCTCAGCAAATCATGTGCTTCATGGCACCAGCATGAGTCCTCAAAGTACCTCTGGGGGCCTTCAGTGGCCAGGGTCAATGTGAGAGTTTCTGCTTTTTCCTTCCATGAGCCAGCACTGCTTCCATTAGAGTGGGTGCCACTAACGCAAGTCATAATGGGGACTTCCTGAGCCAGCAAGCTAACTCCTGCACTCACCCGCCCTGCCCTGAAGGAAGGCTTGAGCTTCACAGCTAGTTAGTAAGAAACTTGGAGACAAGAGCCAAGAGGCCTTGGCCTAGCCACTTGCAGAAGGCTCAGTCTGGAGAAATGCATTTCCTCAAGGACCAGGGTCCCTCCCCAAGGTGGAGGACCAAGCAGGTTCCTCAGAGTGCCAGGCAGCTAGAGGCGTAGGAGCCCAGCCTTTCCTCAGAGAAGACTCTGGCAGGCCCTGGATTCTGCTTTTCTTCTGTCCCTTTACCCAGCATCCCAGAGAGGACAGTCAGTTGAGTAGTGCCTTTTGGTATCAGCAAGGGTTACAGATCTGAAATTTTGGTGGAGACTTTTTCATTTTTTTGGTGGAGCTACTAGGAAGTTAGGGGCTCTGATATTATGCAGATTAAGACTGGAGCTAGGGTGTAAGCCTCCCAGGGTCCTGAGGAGCAGCTGAGCTGAAGGGAGAAGTGAGTCCGCCTCAAGCATGTAGACAGGAGGCTCTGCTTTCTACTCACCCTCAGGATCACAGTTCTGCTCCAGAGTGCTAGGGCTTCTGCACTGCCCATTCCTTAGGTTCTTTCCTTTGTCATCAGCCACCTGCACTGCTAGCAAACAGATTTTCCTTAGAGCCAGCTGATCCTGATATGGCTGAAAAATAAAAAGGACACAGATCTCAGGTAGATCCAGGTTCTCTGCCTTTGATCACTTATTTCTTAGCAGCAGGGAGACCTTGCTCATACTCAAACAAGTAGGCAGCTGAATCAACCCTGGCATAGAAGCCACCTCATGAGCCCTGTCTAGCTCTGCATCTCATTGTAGCCCTGGCAGCTGGAGGAAGGTGTGAGGTGTATCTATCTCTTCCCCATGCATGGTCTGCATGCTGGAAAATTGCCTTGCTGTGTTCTGAACAGAAGGTTGGTGGAGAGAAGGGGCATATTAACCAATTGGCCTCTTGCTGCCACACATTGCCCTTGGCTTTGCTCTTATGCACAAGAATTATCCTCTCCTGGGAACTGATTCCAAGGCCTATGCTTTATGCTTCCAGTGTAGACTGACTCCTCAGCCTTCTTTGGAAATGAAGATGGCAGCCCCTCAGCTGGGCAGAAGGTGTGGGCTGGCACAAGGGATTTCCCTTCTCCAGGGAGACACACGAGTTCACAAGCTATGGCTGACCACCCCCGCCTCCTCCAGGATACCTGAGTTAGAGAGGGAAGAGAATATATTGTACCTAGCCAAGGATAGCAAAAACAAGGAATAGAAAGATCCAGTGGCAAATTGGCCCTCATCTGCCTTTAATCTGGCTTCTGTTGCAGCTCCTCAACCCAGATACCAGGATTACAGAACCAAAAGAAAAGGGATGGGGAGGATTCTCCTGCAGCCAAATCCAAGAAAGGTCCTTCTCCCCTGCCCCTTTTCTTTCTCCCTACCCCCACTCCTTCCTTCCTTCCTTCTTTTCTTTTTCTTTCTTTCTCTTCTTTCCCTTTCTTCTTTCTTTTCTTTTCTTTTCCTTCCTTCCTTCCTTCCTTTCTTTCTTTCCCTTCTTTTCTTTCTTTTTTCACAAACCAGCAAATAGGGCTCACCCAGTCTGTCTTTTTTTTTTTTTTTTTTTTTTTTTTTTTTGCAGTACTGGGGGTTGAACTCAGAGCCTCGTGCCTGCATGCTTTGCAAGTACTGGACCACTGAGCTGTGCCCCAGCCCATTTTTTTTTTTTACTTTTTGAGACAGGGTCTCACTAAGTTACGCAGACTGCCTCTGGTCTCGAACTTGCGATCCTCCTCCCTCTGCCTTCCAAACCACTGGGATTATAGGCATGCACCACTGCGCCCGGTGCCCAGTCCATCTTTATAATGATCTTTTCAGTGCCCTTGTGAGGCCCCACACTTGTTGGATGATGGGGCTTAAGTTACAGCCAACCACACACCTTGGTGTAACATAATTTCAGGAAGACAGGATGGGGCAAGAGAAGGATTCCGACCTAGCCCCAAGCCCAGGGGGATAGTGGCTAAACCCCCTGAGCCAATGCAGCTGTCCTAATCTTAGTGCCAGAGAATGGTGGCATTCTGATCCTCAGTGTATTTCCTCTGCTCAAACAAGCCCCAAATTCCTCAAAGCTGCCTCGGCTGTGCTCAGAAATTGGGTTAAATAAATTGAGCTGTAAATTGTTTAGATTCTGAATAAAAACGAAGACATCTTCTCTCTGCCTTTTAAGCCCTAAGTTCTCATCTGTTCTCAGCGACTGCACCCAGAGAACATTCCTGAGGAGGTCTACGAGTCCTTCCTCCCCAGCTCATCAGGAGTCCTTCCCTATCCCCTTCCTTCCTCCTCTTCCTTTTAAAGGCTGTGTGTGTCTCCCTCCATTTCAGACTCTCCTGTGCAGGCCTTCTTTCTGGGGTACACTTCAACCCCCACAGTCACTCAGGCCCCCAACCTTTCCAGCTCTCATGCATTTGGATTTAACACTAGCCCACTGCACTTAGAGGCCTCAGGGACCAGGAGGGAAACATAGTTTTCAACTATAAGGAAAACAGGAAGTATGATGATAAATGTCAGTGACCTCTGCCTTAAGCAAAAATATTGGGGAGCCTATAACTGCAAAACTGGGACACAGAGTTCCCACCAATAAAGGGCCCCTACTCAGCTTTGGCCTGCAGGCGTACCACTGTGATGTCTGATCCCATTAGATCTTGGAAGCTAAGCAGGGTTGGGCCTGGTTAGTACTTGGATGGGAGGTCACCTGGGAACACCAGGTGCTGTAGGCTTGGGAGAAGCACCTGGCAGCCCACTCCCAAAAAACAATCAGTCATTAAAAACCTTATGAATAGCAGAGAAGCACAATAGTGTTTCACCTGTTGTACTTAGGGTCACTATGAATCTGACACCAACTCTACAGCACCTAACAAGAACTCAGCTTTGGCCAATTGGTGCTATGTGAAGATACCAATTCTTTTGCTTTTTATAATAGAAGCCAGAAATATAAAGTACTGTGGTCTGGATCTTGAATGTTTCCTAAAGGCTCATATGTTCAAATCTTGGTCCCCCAGCCAGTGGTGTTCTTGGGAGGTGATGGAACCTTTGGATGTGGGACCTAATGGAAAGAAGTTAGGTCATTGAGGGTGTGCCCTCGAAGGGGATACTGGGAGGGGGGGGATAGAGGGGAGAGAGTATCCCCTCTTCTCTTACTTTGCTCCCCAGTCACCATAAGGTGAGCAGCTTCCTACACCACATGCCCAACCCAAAATGTACTGCCATGCTTCAGGCCTAAAAGCAATAGGGCCAACAAACCATAGACTGAAACCTCCAAAAGTGTGAGCCAAAGTAAACCTTTCCTCTTTCTAAGTTGGTTATCTCATGTGTTTGGTTACTTACAGTAATGGAAAGCTGACTAACACACAGAGTAGTGTATGAAATCTCCCAATCTTTAAATGTTGGCTCAATTGTTAAAAAATATAGCAGGACCAGTTCTAGCCCTTAGGCTAGTAGTCTGTGACTTCGCATCAACTGTCCCCTCTTCCCTAGCCAGCAACATCCTCTTGGCCCTCAACAGCCCCCTACCTCTAAGTCTTCTCTTTCCCAAGTTAGAGGATCACTATGGCCCAAAGTTTAACCTGCCACCCCAGGGGACTATCAGGATGGGAGGAGGCAGCTAGCTGTCCAAAGCAGAGGGAATAGCCCTGGGGTTAGACCACACCTCTCCATGTCTAAAGACTCCAGTGCCTGTCACTTCTGCTCCTTCCCTTGGTTGCAAGGGGTGAAGAGGGCTTGCCGATCCTCTTTTGTACCAGGCCCAACACATACTGACCTCCAGGAGAGTCTACCTGGGTCCCTTGGATAGCACTGACACTGCAATGGGCAGGCAAATGGACTTCTCATGGTGGCCACGTCAGCAAAAATACAGCACCCAGGAATACAGTGGGATGCAGATCCCCTGCAGCGTGGGGCATCTACCCTGTCAGTGTCAGCGAGTGTTTCATTCTATTGTATGTAGGGTCACTATGAGTCAGGCAGGACTCCAGGGCACCCAACAACAACAACCCTGTCACCAGCCTGGGTTTGTCAGGTGATATCTATGACAGTTTATAGGGCTGCATTTGTGTCATATAGGCCCCTGGGTTAAGGATCAGCTCTACTTTAGGCCTCTTCTCCCATAGGAAAGAAAGAGGGCCCAGTCTTTAATCTGTTTGCTTGCCCCCGACCTCCCCTAAAGCTTGACATTCACTCTAAACTTAGTCTCCTCCTAACTTCCAATAGCTAGAGGAGCTTGGCCATGAGGGCAACTGAGCACAGGCCCAAGGTGACCTTGTCCTCTCCCAGTCCTGAAGGCCTCCGTGCCAGGAGGGGCTAGATTCACCCTCCAGCATCAGCTCTTCGCGTCACCAGCAGCAATGTAGATCCTGGGGTTCCACCAGGCAGTGTGCCCTATCCTTTGTGTGCCACAGAGAGATGGTTTCTCTCATTCACCATACCAGGGAGCCTCTGGGAGACTGAGCCAAAGTTTACAGGCTGATAATGACTAGGAGGTCACAGTGGGGGACTCTTGGGCTGCCCAGGTGACAGTGGGGAAGTGAGCTGGAGACAGGCACTAATCTGGGTTCAGGAGGCAGCCCCATGTTAGCTCTCTGTGAACAGGGACAAGCGCGCGCGCACACACACCTCAGACCAACAGTATCCTCTTTTACCCAGGTCAAAAAGGAATAGCAGAGGTTTTGCAATGCACACTGCCCTTCGGAAAGCTCCCCCTGCCCCAGGCCAACCCTAATTCCTCTCTTATCTCCAAACCGGTTTTGCTGCATCATTCCCAGAGTGGTGTGGATCCCACTAATTCCCCACATGACACCCATTCCTAAGTGGGGGAGATTAGACAAAACAGCTGGAAGATAGAACTTGCACAGGTTAGAGACTAGGGGGACATGGCCACCACATGCACCACATGTGTGATCCTGGATTAGCTCCCAGATAAGAAAAAAAAGCGTTAGTTGTGGGGAGAGAAGGTGAAATTCAAATAAAGTGTATAGTTTAGTCGATAGCAGCATGTCACTGTAATTTCTTGGTTTTGATAACTGCTATGGTTAGTAAGACCTCAGCATTAGGGGAAACTGGGCAAAGGGTATATGGGAAATATTTCTACTGTATTTCTGAAATTGCTTCAAAATTTAAAAACCAATTACGTCAAGAAATGGAATAGAAGCCAGGTGTGGTGGTGCATGGCTGTAATCCCAACAACTCGGGAGGAGGAGACATGAGGATCCCAGGTTCAAAGCCAAAGGCAGCCTCAGTAATTTAGCAAGGCCCTACCTCAAGATAAAAAAAGGTGGGGGGAGCTGGGGCACAGTTCAACAGTAGAGCAATTGCAAAGTATGTGTGAGGCCCTGGGTTCAGCCCCCCAGTACCACAGGAAGGAAGGAAGGAAGGAAGGAAGGAAGGGAGGGAGGGAGGGGGAGGGAAGGGGAGGGAGGGGGAGGGAAGGAAGGAAAGAAGAAAAAAGACAGAAAGAAGAAATGGAATACAAATGAAAACCAAAGTAAGCCGGGTGTGGTGAGAACAGAACTGACTCAAGTTCCAGGCCAGCCTAGGCTACATAGCAAGACCATATCTCAAAAAACCAAACCAAACCAACCAACCAACAAAAAGCAAATGGAACAAGATCATCCGACCAGTTTCACAACTAGAGTACACAACACAGCCTATGGAGAGGGGCTAGTCTCAATGTGGTAAGGATCCGGAGGTTACCTGAGGCAAGGGTACATCCCTCCAATCACAAGGTGAAAAACACCCCAAGGCACAGTTGCTCTGTTTAGCACACAACTACAGAGAAGCTTGACAAAAAAAAAAAAGGTTTTGTATAATCATTACTGATGAGCATGTCTTGAATACACCTTGTTGTCAGGGATTTTGATTAAGGAGCCAGAGCCACAGTAAGAGACACAGTCCTTCCTGTGAAGAGGGGTGCCCACTCTGATGGGGAATACCAGCTATAAGTATGAACACTACAGAGTGTATTTGGGAACCCATGAGCAACATGGCAGGGATTAACTACAAAGTACCACAGCAGGGAACCGACTGGGTGGAGCCTCCTCTCATTCCACCACATGCCTCTGAGCACCTAGCCCCACTGTGGACCCCTTAATTCAGGGCTCAGGTACTTGCTGGCAGGGAGCCAAGCACCCATCCTCCTTTGTGTCCTGGTGTTATTTCTGCTGAGACTTCAGGCTGAGTTCACCCCAAGACAAAGATTTACTGAGTTTCAGGGCCCCCACCATCTGCCCTTTTCTCTCCCCTCCTGGTAAGCTGGGTCCTATGGGTTTTTCTGTTTTTTTGTTTTTTGTTTTCGTGTGTGTGTATGTGTGTGTGTGTGTGTGTACATGGCACAGGAGACTGAAGCTAGGGCCTCACACAGGCTAGGCAAGCACTCTACCCCAGAGCTACAGTCCTAGCCCTTGGGGGCTATGGCTTGCCAGCCTCATTACTTTTTTTTTTTCAGTACTGGTAAACCCTGGGCCTCACACATATTTTGCAAGTGCTCTACCACTTGGCTGCACCTCCAGCCCCTTTTTTATTTTTTATCATGGAACAAGGTCTCACTGAATTACACAGGCTGCCTGTAGCCTTAAGCTTGCAATCCTCCTGCCTCTGCCTCCCAAATTACTGGGATTACAGGCATGTGCCACTGTGCCTGGCTTCATTACTACTCTTCCCTTGACCTCTCCCCTTGCCCCACCTGACTCTCCCAGGCCCTCTTCCCTTCTCAGACATTCTCAGTCTCCCTTATGGCTTTAAGTGCCACTTCAGAGACTCAAGATACTTAAATCAGTACCATCAGCCCAGACCTCTCCACTGAGCTCCAGACTCCACTATCCAACTTGACCCAAACTGGATGTGCTATAAACTCTCAACACATCTGCTGATGAATTTATCTTTCCCCCAGACTTCCTCCCCCACTGTGCCCCAATTAATAAGTAGCACATCCATGTTGCCTAAAGCCAGTCCCAGTGAATAGCTCCCTCCTCTCCACACACATCCCAATAGGCACACATCAGCCATGCCCCCCTCCAGCTTCCAGGTAGATAACATGGCAGCATCTCCTACCATCTTTCTGCCACCAGCCTCACCCTCCCTTGCTCATCATCTATTTGGTCACCAGAGCAGAGTTCCAAAACAAAAATCACTAAAATAAAATTGAAACTTATAATCCTACCAGTTAATCAGATGAAAAGGTGGTTTAAGTAAATAAATGCAAGCCAAGCACGGTGGCTCATGCCTGTAATTCCAGTGACTTGGGAGGCAAAGGCAGGAGGACCGAAGAATCAGGGTCAGAGGCAGCCTGCGTAATTTAGGGAGACTCTGAAGACAGAAAATAAAAAGGTGGCTAGGAGTGCAGCCCAGTGGTAGAGCAATTGCAAAGTATGTGTAAGGCTCTGGATTCAACCTCCAAGAACCACCAAATAATTTAAATAAAAAATAAAAGAAGAAGAAAAGACAAAAGAAAACAAAAAGAAAGAAACATTAGAAGAAAACAGGTATGGATCCTAAACCCACACATAGACTTTTTTGTTTCATGTTGAGAAACCAATGTTAACTTTGTATAATTAAATTTGCAATATATTTTCTATTCATTTAAGCTTTGTTCAAGAAAAGATTAATAACATTACAAAGTTAGAGGACAGGGTGACAAAGTGTTTTTTAAAAAGCAATATCAGTAAAAAATTCATTTCTCCCACAGAGAAAACACTTGCTGGGGGTTGTTGCAGTAGCAGCCAGCAGGCTTGCTTCCCCTCTGGTTATGCATTGCCAGGCTGCTTTGTGATCTAGACACTAAATCCTACTAAGCAGAACAGAACAATGCAAGTCTACTTATTCTCTTCAAGACAAAAGGAAAACGTAGAAAGAAAATCAGCTGCAAACCTCCTCGATAATTGCCAGTGGAAGGGAGAGGCCATCAGGACCTAGCACTTTTTCCTCCTCAACTGTTTGTTGTTTGTTTGTTTGTTTTGCAGTGCTGGGTGTCAAACCCAGGATCTTGTGCATGCTAGGCAAGCATTCCACCACTGAGCTGCACTCTCACCCCTTAATGAAGTTTTTTCTTTTTTGAAACAAGGTCTTACTAGATAGCCCAGGCTGGTCTGGAATTCACTATGTAGTGCAGGTTGGTGTTGGACTAGCAATCCTCCTGAGTAGCTGGAATTACAGGCATATGCCATGATGCCTGGCCCCCACCTGGTCTTAAATCAGAACTAGACTCTGGCTCACCAATATCACAGTATAAAAAATTAGAATCTTTGTTTCTAAAAGCCTGGCCCTCGCCACCATGGTGTCTTCAGCAAGATGCGTCAAGCCCCTGCTTGCTGGCCTGGCCTGTTTCCTTCTCACTGCCTGGCTCCTGCAGCATCAATTACTCCAAGGTCTCCCGTGCATCGTGCCTTTACTCACCTCATCATCTTCCCTCTTCTCGAATGCCTGTTCCATTGTCCATCTGGCAGACACTCATTAAAACAAATCCAATGTCTGCTCTCTTTATGAAGCCTTTCTGGACTGTTTGTCCCCCTTGATTTTGTTCCCCTTTACCTTACAGAAAAATCTGTTAAAGATCTGCAACCCTTTACCTCACAGATCTGCCTCCCCGATAGGCAGGAATCATTTCGTCTTCACCTTAGCATGCTCAGACCTAGCTCAGTGCCTGGTCCAAAGGAAGTCTTTAACAAATGTCTACCGAATGAACATATGAGTATCCATCTACCCCACTCTACTGAGCTCTTAGCTTTTAAACAAACTACTCAAATGATCCTAGTCCTGGTGCCTATTAGAATCCAGATCCAAGGTAGTAGTTGCAGCTCAGGAATGAGAAGACTGTGGCCCCATGAAAGGCCCATTTCTGCTTACCCAGGTTCAACTGTACAGGCTCAGGAGGAGGGGAGGACAGCAATGTTCATATGTGGAAAGACAACTACAAGAAAGTAAGTCTGGTTAACTCTCCCAATCATGCTGATGGAGGAAAACAATGGTAGCACCAAAAATTCCAAACAGCAGGGAATCCATAGACTTAATATCCTTCAGCCTTTGAGGCATGCCTTATTTCTTTGCAGCAAATGTGTCTTCCAGATTCTGTTTGGCTCAAGCTATGAACACATAAGAAAGGATGATAGGTATCCAGTGCAGACACCTGGAGAAGCTAGGAAGTTCCCCTTACCTGGCACAGTTTTAGGTGCCTGCCTACATGGCCCTTGTAGCTCCCCTTCCTGATTCTAGGTGAAACCAGGGCCATAAGGTGGTCTCCACCCCAGGTTGCCCTAGCCAGGTCAAAGCTGAAATGAAAACTGTCAGGTTTCCCATTTCTCAGAACCTATGGCCACATGGTGTTTGTTGTTAGGTGCTGTAGAGTTAGTCCGACTCATAGTGACACTATGTACAACAGAATGACACAATCCCTGATTCTGTGCCAGGCACATGATCTTTTTTATGTCTAAGCCCATTGTTGTAGTCACTGTGTCAATCCATCTAGCTGAGGGTCTTCCTTTCTTGCATTGACCTTCCACTCTCCCAAATATAATGTCCTTCTCCAAGGAGTGGTCCCTTCTGACATGTCCAAAATACATCAGACGCAGTCTAGCCATCCTAGTTTCCAAGGAGCACTGTGGTTGCATTTCTTCTAAGACAGACCTGTTGGGGAAAATGTGAAGAGGGGGAAACAGATGGGGGAGGCCTGAGAGAGATGGGAAAGTGACAGCCCTTCCATCTACCAAAAAGCTAGCTAATACCACCAGGAGAAGGGAAGCCATGAGCAAAGGTAGCAGTATGCTCTGACCCCAGCCAACTTCTGTTAGGAAAATGAGGCAGGAGGGAGAGGGTTCAGGGCTAGAAAAGGAAGAGCAATCTGGTCTGGGATGATCCCAACTTTCCCTCTTTCCATTCATCTGTCTACCTTCTCACTCTAGAGGCACTTTCTAATCCCAGCCCTCCTTCCAGTCCCCAAGAATACAACCCCCACCCCCCACCCCCACATAGCACCTATCCTGGGTGGTCTACAATTTCAACCTCCCCCACTGTCAAAGCCACATCTCTTCCATCAACCAAATTGCCCCTTTCTCTTTGTGACTCACCACCTTGCCTCAGAGTCTGGCCTCTAATTCTATTTTCATTTCTCCTTTCCCAATTCACCAACATTCCCACTCAGGATTTACTTCCTTCTCTAAGCTCTTCTTCAGTCATCTATGGTGAGCCAACCCCGACCACTGTCCTCAAACTCCCTGGGATTCCTCCCTCACCCCTGGACGGGGTTGCAGCAGTCCCTATACCTTTAACAAACCTCCACGTGCGTGTTAACGGCGGTGACAACATTTCCTTGTGTCTCTGCTCCCGCCCCGGGAGGCGCTGCCCATTGGCCGCTGTGTTTCCCTGGTTTGCGCTCTAATTGGCTTCACTCTGGGAAAACTCCAACCAATGACTTCTCCTCCTCTGTCTCCCTCTTCCGATCCTAGACACCCATTGGCTGATCCTGGACACCATTGGTCCTGAGGACTTGGGACCTGTTAGCTTAGCTGGGCTACTAGCAAATCCTTCCTTCCCTGGTTAGACGCTCTGGCTGAGAAATTGGTTCCGAACCCAACGAAACTCAGGCCCGGGAGACGCTGCGTCACGTGGTCGGCGGCCTCCATGACGTGCAGGCTGCGGGGCGTCACCGTGACGTTTGGGCGACCTGCTAAGTGGTCAGGATACCTCCGTCGCCTGAGCGGTCACGGTGCTGTCATGGACCTGGGACCGATGCGCAAGAGTTACCGCGGGGACCAAGAGGTGCCGGGGCCCTGGCAGGGCCTCCCGCCGGGGCGCGGGAAGGGGGTCCTGGAGTCATCTACGGAGGGGAGGATTTGGAGGAGCCCCTCAGGTCTTCAAAGCCCACCCGTGGGGCGAGAGGGTTGGGGGACTATCCTGATGGGAGAGGAGGGCAGTTCAGAAATAACTACGGGGGAGGAGGCTCAAGGGTAACATAGATGAAAGTGGGTTCAAGAGGTAGCTTGTTGCAGTGGTAAAAGGCGCAAACTCTGGAGCCCACCTGGGTTGGAATCCAGCCATTTATTGGCTGTATCACCTTGGGCAATTTCCTTACCCTCTCTGGCCCTCAGTTTCCTCATCTGTAAAATGATACTACCTACTTCCCAAGGATGCTGTTGACTTAGATATTTGTAAAGTGCTTAGAACAGTGATAGAACAGCTTATAAAATGTTTAACAAAGTAAGTGAAGTAGAGGGCGGCAGAAGCTCTTAGTTCTTTTGCCTTCCCTACCTTAGGCTTACCTGGCGGACAGCTTATTTTCCTTTTCCCTTTTCAGGGTGGGAACCAAGAAAACTTTTGGAATTGGGGTCCAGAACCATAGTTACCAAATCTGGTTGCATGCAAGCATTTCCAGAAATACTTGTTTAAAATGCAGTTTCCATTAAGCCCCAGACCTAGTGCATGAGAAATTAAGAGGTAGAACACAAGAATCTATTATAGGCTCCCCAGGTGATTCTGATTCACAGAGAGGTTTGATACCCCAAGACTCTGATTCATCCCTTACTAGATGAGGGACTCAGCAATTTACTTACTTATTTTTCTTTATTTTTGTGCAGTGCTGGGGACCGAGCCCAGGACCTTGTGCATGCTAGGCATGTGCTTTACTACTGAGCTACATCCCCAGTCCTTGTTTTTTTGAGACAAGTTCTCACTATATAACTTAGACTGAACTCATTCCTTTGCCTCCTGAGTGCTGGGATTACAGGTGTGTGCCACCGAACCTTTTGCTTATTTGGCCTTTAATGTCTGTTTCCTCACCTATAAAATGGGGCACAGAATCTATTTCCTGGGTACTGTTTTTGTTATAAGGTCACTGCCGTGAGGACTGAGTTGAAAAGTGCTTTTATGAATGACAGGTACATAGTAAGAACTATGTGTGTTTACTAAATGAAATCAAACTCCCTTTCTAGGCATTTGAGGAGGCTCATCTAACTTCCCTGGACCCCATAAAGCAGTTTGCTTCCTGGTTTGAAGAGGCTGTTCAATGTCCTGACATAGGAGAAGCCAATGCCATGTGTCTGGCCACCTGCACCAGGTAGGCATAGCTGTGGGCCCCTGTGTGGGTAAGTAGAGATGAAGTCAAACTTAGAAAGCTCCCAGCTCATGCCAGTTCTGTAGTTCCAGATCTTTAAAAAGTTATGTGGGCTCAGGCAAGTTATTTGTCTTCTCTGAGCCTCAGTAAACTAATCCTTATAGGAAAAACAAAAACAAGACCACCAAATTCCCTTTAAGTGATAAAGTGCAGTGCCTTATACATCTCTGTCTTTGACATATCTGCAAACAACCCCTTGCCTCCCTTATCTCCCCAAGCCCCAGCTGACTTCTAAGAGCTATATCTCCTGAGACCACACTGTGAGGCTCTGTCCCTCTCTTGAAATTTAGCATAGTGTTTGGCTCTTTCATTCACTTGACAACCACACAGCCTTTGAGACATCTTTGTATTACCCTCTTATTCAGCTATTCTCGTCGCCCCTCACTAAAGTGCAAGGCTCTTATATTGTCCCCTGTGAATGCCTCAGAACTCTGAGCAGAGGATCCAATATAATAGCCCCTGATGTGATCCCTAAGCATAGGCTGATTGCTTTCTTGTTAGTCCCTGCTCTTAGGGCTTTATAAGTTCTCTCTCTCTCTCTCTCTCTCTCTTTCTCTCTCTCTCTCTCTCTCTCTCTTTTTTTTTTTTTTTTTTTGTGGTGCTGGAGGGTTGAACCCAGGGCCTCACACATCCTTTTTTTTTTTGCAAGTGCTTTACCACTGAGTCGCGCTCCTAGCCAATTTTTACTTTTTAAATTTTTATCTGAGACAGGGTCTCACTAAGTTATACTGGCTGCCTCTGGCCTTGAAACTGCGATCCTCCTGCCTCTGCCCTCGAGCTGCTTGCATTACAGGCATGTGCCACCACACCTGGCCACATTATAAATTTTCTAGGGCTGCCATAACAAAGTACGATAGATTGGGTGGCTTAAGCAGCAGAAGTTTGTTTTTCACAGTTCTGGAGGCTAGACATCCAAGATCAAAGTGCTGTCAAGATGGTTTCTGATGAGGCCTCTGCATATAGCTACCTTTTCACTGTGTCCCCACTTGGCCTTTCCTCTGTGTGTGCAGAGAGAGAACTCTGTGATGACTCTTTCTCCTCGTACAAGAACACCAGTCCTGTTGAATTAGGGCCCCATCTCTCTGGCCTTATTTAGCCTAATTACCTTCCTAAAGGCCCTGTCTCCAAATATAGTCACCTGGGGGGTCAGGGCTTCAACCGGTGGATTTTAGGGAAACACAGTTCGGTCAATAACAAAGCCACAGGCAGTAGTGTTATACTTGTACCTTCAGGCCACGTCCCCAGGAACATGTGGGAGCAGGTAGCCTGAGAGCTGAATAAGGGGCACAGGTGGAGGGGTTGCTCAGACGTGTTGTGCAGGGGTGGGTGGAAGAGGTCATCAAGATGGGCTCTGACCTGGTGCTCTGCTGTGTGCCCCTAGAGATGGAAAACCCTCTGCCCGCATGTTGCTGCTGAAGGGCTTTGGCAAGGATGGCTTCCGTTTCTTCACTAACTATGAGAGTCGAAAGGGAAAAGAGCTGGTGAGGGCTTGGGGTAAATCGCCCCATGGCTGGCAGGGCCCACCCTCCACCCTTGCTGCATGGCCTCATGCCACCCCTCTCCCATTAGCTTCTGTCTTTATTCAGCCACCCTCCTTCCTCCCATCCTTTGCCCTTGCCCTTCTCTCTTTGCCAAAAATGAATGAACCACCCCCACCTCTACCATCTGATAGATACCTAATTAGTTCCTGTTCCTTTAAATCGATGCTCTGATGTTGCCTCCTCAGGGAAGCTTTCCTTGACTCCTACAGAGTCAGCCCCTGGTGCTGTTTGCTGGCATTATAACTTGCAACTTTCTTTTCTGCCTTTTTTTTTTCAGTTTGCAATTGTGCGTTTATTTATGTGAGTCTGATTGCTCATTCATTTCTTGAAAATCTATGGGTGAATGAAATGTCCAGGCGTCACACTGGAGTCAGATTAGCTTCAACCTGGCTCTACTATGTACTGTGTGAACTTTGGCATGTGACTTAATCTCTCTGAGCCTCTCTCCACATCTGGGACAGGAGGCCTGCCTTTGAAAGTTTAAATGAGATATGACAGCGAATGCATCTGCTGAGAGCCCCACACTGCAGACCTCCTGCCTTTGCCCTGCATGCCAGAGGCATCCTCTTCCTGTTCTGATGGCTGTCTATGGACTCCCTGTCATTTCCAGGACTCCAATCCCTTTGCCTCTCTTGTCTTCTACTGGGAGCCCCTTAACCGACAGGTGAGTCAATATTCCCAGGACAGCCAGGGTAGCCTGGGACGGCAGTGGCAAACTTATGGATGAGCCTAGAGAAGGTGCCCAAACTGGGCATGCATCCTGCCTAGGCCTGGGTACTCCATCTTTCAAAAGATTTCAGGTGGTTTAGTTGGAGCCAGGAGTTGTGGGGCAGCCAATAGAACAGAGTAAAACAGGGCCTGTACTGGTAGGAAGGGTTGTTGGCACTGGACGCCACCCAGTAAGGGTTGTCCCTGAGCAGGTGCGTGTGGAGGGCCCTGTGAAGAAGCTGCCTGAAGAGGAGGCCGAGTGCTACTTCCACTCCCGCCCCAAGAGCAGCCAGATTGGGGCTGTGGTCAGTCACCAAAGTTCTGTGATCCCCGATCGGGAGGTGAGTGGGGCTCAAGAATTGTCCCCTGTGTAGTGGGGCTCATCCCCAGAGGCTGTCCGCAGGGGATGCCAGGGCCCTCCTTCTGGGAGAAGGGCAGGGGAGCGGGGAAACGCCTCCTTTGGCCTCCTTGTTGACTGTGCTCCAGTTCCCTGTGTTCCCCATGCCTGGCCCAGAGCACATCCTCCTAAGTCCTTCTTAAATGAATCATTGTCTGGGCCTGGCTCTTCCTCCATCTCCTTCTCCTGAGCAGTATCTGAGAAAGAAAAACGAGGAAATAGAGCAGCTCTACCGGGAACAAGAGGTGCCTAAGCCAAAATACTGGTGAGTGATACTTGGTGGTCACCTGGAAAGGGACACCAGACACTGTGGCGTTACAGATCTACCCCACTGGGCAGCCCTCATCAGATGCATCTCAGCATCTTCCTTCAGGAAGCCTGGGATGAGGGGTTAGTGGGGAAGAGTAAACTTCTGCTTCTCCTTGTAGGGGTGGCTACATCCTGTACCCCCAGGTGATAGAATTCTGGCAAGGCCAAACCAACCGCCTACATGACCGCATTGTCTTCCGGCGGGGCCTGATGACAGGAGATTCTCCTTTGGGGTCCATGACCCACTGTGGTGAGGAAGACTGGCTCTACGAAAGACTTGCGCCTTGACTCTGGAATGGACGGCTGGAGTGGAGTGAGGGCTAGGTGCTAAGAGAGGGTGTTGGATTGGGAGCCAGGCCCCTTTTTAAACTTATCCCATTTCCCTTTCCTCCCTTTATATCTGGGGCTCTCCAGAGCTCATCCTCTGAGTTCTGTGAACTTAATTAGATGTCAATTAGTTGCTGAGTGGTGAGTAACAGTGTCATAGAGAATCACAAATGCAAAAGAATTGCAAAATTATTTCCTTGACCTTGCCTCTGATTGTTGGAATAGCTCCACCTAGGGGTAGCAGCTGGTGTGACTCCATGTCTGGGGCAAGGGTGGGCCTCCAGCCACTCTGTTGGTTACCACGTCAATCATACCTGCCAAGGTTGATTGGTAGGCACCTGAGCCAATGTGATCTAGCCAATCACATTTTCTTGAAGCAAGGATGGCTAGACTGTATCTTACATATTTTGGACATGTAGTCAGGAGAGACCAATCCCTGGAGAAAGACATCATGTAGTGGCAGGTCAGCGAAAACCCTCTACCAGATGGATTGACACAGTGTCTGCAACAATGAGCTTAAACATAAATAAGATTGTGTGCCTGGCACAGAATCAGGAAGTGTTTTGATCTGCTGTACATAGGGTTGCTATGAGTCGGACTTGACTCTATAGCACCTAACAACAAGTTTGAGCTTTGAAATGGAGAGACCCAGAGCCTTGGGAATCATTGTAGCTAAGTCATTAATGGCAGTCAAGAAACAGCCTCTAGCTGCTGCTATTGCAATCCCTTGAGCTGCCCTTGACCCTCCTTCCCATGTCTATGCTGTGCAGTTCCCCTTCCTGCCTCAAAATACCCCAGCTCTGTACATTCTTTTTCTTTTGGCTTAAACTAGCTAGAATTGATTTACAACTAAAAGAACCTTAACTCATTTACTAATAGTATATTTTTATACCATTTACCTCCACTGATGGCTGCTTTCCACTATTTGAAGCACAATGATGTGGAAAAGAGATTAGATTTATTCTTTGTAGCTCCAAGGGACCCATAGGTAGAAATTACAAGGAAGTAGGTTTCATCTCAATATAGGAAGAGATCTCAAGTTCCTCTTAGGAACCGCCGAAGAGGGAGTGGACTGTCTTCTAGGTAGTGTGTTTTGTCATGATTAGTATTCAATCCCAGCCAGTCAGGAATCTTGCAGAAGGGGTTCACGTGCTGGTACCTTCAGGCCAGGAAGATTTCAATCAAGCTGTATTGTCCATAGTTTATGGAAATTCTGTGTGTGTACAAATATATGCATTCTATCTCCCAAATATAAAATTTATTATAGAGATTTGCCATTCAGACTATCCATATATCCCCTTCCCCTCTTCTGTACCCCCACTACTGAAGTTGATTTAGAGACTGCTGGCCTTCACCCACACTGAAATTACCTGGGGAACTTTAAAAACCCTGTGCTTGGGTCCCACACTCAGAGATGATTTAACTGATCTGGGTGTAGCCTGGACATTGGGAAACTTAAAAGCTCCCCAGAGAAATCTGTGCAGCTGAGATTGAGACATTCTGGTCTGAAATCCTTACTACTCACCTTGTTGTATGGCGGACAGCAGCTCCAACATCACTGGGGAGCCCATTAGAGATGCAGACCCTCAGGCCCATCCCAGACCCACTGAATCCAGTTATGCAATTTTAGAAGCCCACCCAGTGACCAGATGCACTGGTCTCAATCTCTGAACAAATGCTTCCCACCTCACAGTCTGTGACCCATTCACAACCTTCATCTGAGTCTGGCTGCACTGAGCCTACTGGCTGCAGTTGATAAGTGACTTACTGACCATGGAGAGGAGCTAGGCTGGGCAGTGTTTGCTGTGCCTCAGCCAGGATCAGAGAACTATCATTTTTACTGGTTGGTCTTGAACTTGTTACTCTGTACACTGTGCTGCTTTTGACTGTATGGGTGTGTGCTTCAGTCTCTTATTGACAAGGCTCCTCCTAGGGCTGAGCCTCCCCGGTAAGCCTGAGTGCAAGAAGGCACATTGACCCTGTGGCTGCCTGCCGCGTGCCCTTACCTCCCTCACCCTTCTTATTGTTGTACTGCTGTCTGTGATTTTTATGAGTACACGTGGGTGGATGTGTGCAGAGTCGTGCTGCACCCCACCTGTGTCCCCCAGCTTTGAGCCTGGTCTCAGCTGTTCCTTTTCAGTTCTCTGACCATTGGTCATACCGTGCCAAGTGTGTAATAAAAGTCTGTCAGCCGTGTGTGTGTGATATTAATGTTTAACCTGCCCTGGTCTCGCCCCTCCCACACCTCTGAAGGAAAGGGATCCGGGAATTTACGGACTTTTCTCCTACCTCACTTCTCCCCGTGCCAGTTGAGCATCCAGCAGGGGGAGCCTGCTGCCCAGTGTCAGCCCTTTCTAGGCAGCGGAGGCCAGTTCCAGCTGGCCTCCCCTGCCTCCCCCTTCTTCTGCTTGGGTTGCATCCCAGTGAAACTGTGGTCGATAACCCATAGCCTCTCCCGGCTCCTGCACATATTTGCACTCTCAGTTGCTCCTCCTTGGGTCGCCTGAAAACTTGAACCTGCCTTGCACTGACTCCCTGAGCAATCAGATCTCACGCCAGCCAGGCCTCCAGCAGAGGGGTATATGTGCACTTTCCCTGAAAGATTCCTGCAGAGATCACTTTGGGGCTGTGACCAGGCTTGGCCTGTGAAGGGCAGAGGGGCTATGGACCCACAAAGTAGGACGACAATGATATTGGAATAGGCAGCAATGATGTGGCAGTGTAAGGTAGAACGTGGGCCAGTGCCCTGGGCCTGTCCTCATCTTTCGCCTCAGAGAACCCCAGGATAGGCTGATGTGGGAGGTGTCTAGAGTATAGGGTCTAGGGGATGCTCAAGCTCTAGGCTGATTGTCTCCCATTAGTTCCAGAGTCTGCATAGCCTCCTTGGTGGCACTAACCTCCCAGGATCCTAAGGCCCAGACGTGGCTGTCTCTCCTCCCAACTTCTCACCTGTTGTGAGAATTCTGCACACGGTAGTTATTAATAGCGGGCAGGGCTACGAATTTAGAGAAGGTCTGAGCTCCTCCCCAGGAGGCTTTATGGATTAAGTAACTGATGAGACCCTAGAAAGTTCTGTATAGAGGGAAGGGGTAGTGGAATGGGCCTGGGGAAAGACTACACCCCTACACCCACCTTCTGGCCCTCCAGCTCCTGGTCTGCCTCACTTATCTGCTGAGTTACCCCTGGCCTGGGTGAGGCACCTAACAAAGGCCCCCTTGTACAGGTCTGTTTGTTTTGGCAACAAATTTCCCCAGCAACACTTCCTGGGGTGGAATGACTGAGCAGCCCACAAGGAGCTGACTTAGAAGCTGCAAGACCACATTGTTTAGTAGCCACCTTGGTCTCTCCCTGATCCCACCTTGAGCTCCAGAAACTGGGCTAATTTTTTTCCAGGTCCCAGGTCTTGTGGCTTGAGAAAGAGCCAGGCCTAACATTATAGGATAGGAGTTCTCCCCATTCTTAAACTGAAGTTGCAGGGTTGGTGGCATTCCATAATAAAGGAAGGAGGAAGAAAACCAGTCTTTAACTGAGTACCTACTATGGAACTACTTACAGGCTACTTCCTATGGACCACTTCCTACAAAATAAGTGTTATTATAGCCCCCTTTCCAGAAGAGAGAACTGAGGCTCAGAAGAGGTGGTGTTTTGTTTTGTTTTGTTTTGTTTTTTTCCTTGAGACTGGTCTCAAGGCAGACCAGGCAGACCTTGAACTTGAGATCCTCCTGCATTACCTCCTGGGCTTATAGGAATGTGCCAGCATACTTGGCTTCAGTGTAGCCTTTTAAAAAGTGGCCCCAAGTCACCCACCTACTAAGAGATGGAGCCAGAATTTGAATCCTGATCTCAAACCCAACCACTAAGACTTTGGGGCCAGTCGCAAAGATCCTCACCACCCTCTAGGAGCCCCTGAATGGTCTCTTTGTTGCCCAAAAGGAACTGGCCATTAAGGTATAACTGGCTCCTTCCTCTGTCCCCCTCCATACTACACCTACCTTGATGGTGGAGTTAGTGACCCAGCTCCTACACTGTCACACTTGGGACCCCTTCCTGAAGTCTGCAGGAACATTGTGAGCATAAAGTCCACTTCACTTACAGGAAAAGAGGTGAAAGCATGAAAAACAGCCATCCCAGTAGGGCACAGTGCCATATGCCTGTAATACTAGCAACTCAGGAGGCTGAGGCAAGAGGATCATGATTCTGAGGCCAGAGACAGCCTGCATAACAGTGAGACCCTGTCTCAAGACAAAAAGTAGAAAAGGGGCTGGGGTACAGCTCAGTGGTAGAGTACTTGCAAAGTATGTGTGAGGCCCTGGGTTCAACCCCCTAGTACCTAAAGGGGAAAAAAAACAAGCCATCCCCATAAATGCAAGATAAGAGCATAAATACGTCCTCTGCTTTTGCAGCTTTATTACAAAGAAAAACTGACAATTACTTTTTAAACAAAATTGGAGAATCCAGGATTCACCTCTGGGGCTGATCCATCTTAAATACAATAGGGGAAGGGAAAAAGGAAACTGCCTATTTTTAGCTCCTACCAGGGTGGCCCCCACCCCTACTTCGGACCCTTGGACCAGTGTGGCTTCCCTTTGAGGGTGCATGACTTGGCACCAGTGGTGGCCAAGGCAGGAGCCTGGGGAATCACTGGCCTAGCCTTCTGTACATCCCCAGGGCGTGCCCAGGTCCTCTGCCCTCCACACCCGGGGGTAGAGTTCCTGGAAGTTTACCACTTGTGTTAAGAGGTGATCTCAAGTTCAACATCTCCGCCTCTGGCACCAAGGAAACCACCCTCCATCACATGGCTCTTAGAAAATGTGCTGTCCTAGGATTGGCCCAGGGAACAGTCACCAGTTGAGAAAGTAGAGGGAACAGCAATTCAAACTCACCCTTGACCCTGTGCCCAGGGAGAAGGTGGAGTCCACCCAGCTCCCTCTCCCTACTCCCCATGCCACCTGCCTGTGGGCCCTGCCACTTCACCAAGGAGGGCTGTGCTTCCTGGGTGGCAGTTTTCATCCTGAACTAGAGTGTCGTTGTATGTGGTAGGGGGAGGCGGGGCCCTGGGCTCTCCCAGGCCTTACGCAAAGCTGGGGCACATAAATACAAAACTAAAAACCAAACTATCCTGCCAGCAGGCATTGACTGTCCCCATGGCTTCAGCTCTGGCCAGAGAGGCCAGCGTGGCAAGCTCCTGTCTCAGACCCAACCGATGACAGGGAGCGGGAGGTGCTAGCATCCTCCTCAGCCCCCTTCACTGTCCTTTGTCCTCCCGGTCATCAAAAAGGCTGGGGTTCTCTGCCAGCATGGCTCGAACTTTTTTCTTCTCCTTGAAGCGGCCCGAATTGGAGACTTTGACGTGCTTGCCCTTCGTGCTCTTGTCTACAATCTTCTCTAGGCGGCTGTTAAAGTCGCTGTTGGTGCTGGAGGCATCGGGCCGAGGGGGCTCTGAGCCTCCCTCCGTTTGGGCATAGGTGTCAGGAATCTCATAGAGCACCTTGGGGGTGGATTTCTTTTTCCGGAGGAAAGTGAGCTTCCACCAACCAACTTCGGTCATGGTGCTTCCTGAGCCAAGGCGGGGCTCTGTGCTGGAGCAGGTGGAAGAGACAAAGGTCAGTGGGTAGAATGGGTGAGTGTCTTGGACCAGCACTCTGTAGGCTAGTTCATAATGATGGGCTTTTTTTTTTTTTTTTTTTTTTTTCAGTACTAGAGTTTTGAGCCTGCAGCTGTAGCCCTGTGGCATCCAATCCCATCAGATCTCGGAAGTTAAGCAGGGTCGGGCCTGGTTAGTACCTGGATGGGAGACCACCTGGGAACACCAGAAGCTGTAGGCTTGGGAGAAGGACCTGGCAACCCCTCCCAAAAATCAATCTGCCATTGAAAACCCTATGAGCAGCAGAGAAGCACTGGCAATAGTGTTTCCCCTGTTGTACAGAGGGTCACTATGAGTCGGATACCAACTCGACAGCACCTAACAACAACAACAGAGTTTTGAACCCATGGCATCATGCATGCTAGGCAAGTGCTCTACCACTGACCTACACCCCCAGACCCTTTCTTATTCTTTATCTTGAGACAAGGTCTTGGTAAGTTACACAGACTGCCTCAGGCCTCAAGCTCGAGATCCTCCTGCTTCAGTCTCCCTGGGATTACAGGTGTACACCATGGCACCCAGCTAGAACAGAAGTTTAAAATAGAGCTAAAAATCTGGAAGACAGTTGGGTGGAGCGCAGAGGTACCTGTGAGATGTGGTCATCACAGATTGTACCTTCCAAAAAGGGACCCGATGGAGTGGGCTTCTCAGCTCACAAGCTGTGTGTCCTGACTTGGAGCTGCCTCTCCACGGGCCTCACTTTGTACTGATTTCCACAAAGGTGCTTACAAGCTAGCAGAAGTTCTCGGAGGTGAAGTTGCTTAGACATCACTGATGTCTGGGGTATGGAAGATAGAAGGGGGAGACAATAGATGAGAGAAACAAGCTTCAATGAGAGAGCAGATGACAATAAGTAAAGGCATCTCTGGGACTGGGGAGGTCGGAGGTCTGGTTCTCAGGACTGCTATGCATGAGCTATGACAGCCCTAGGGAGGTTGCAGAAGCCAGCTGGCACCAGAAAGCCAGGTGACCAGAAGGGCCAAGCAAAGGCAAGTGTATCACCTCTTGTTTGTTTGTTTACTTGCTTTTTGAGACAGGGTCCCACTATGTAACTCAGGATGTATCCACCTGGTAAATTCTTGCCTCAGCTTCTTGAGTGCTGGGATTATCATTATGTACCACCATGTCTGGCTCACCTCTTTGTATATTGTAGAGGCTGAGGATGGGAGGCTAAGGCAAGAGAAAGGTGAGTTTGAAGCCTGAGTTAACAAAAGAACAAAAAACCCACAAAATAAGCAAAATAATAGTTGACAGTTGGGGCTAGGGGTATAGCTCAGGGGTAGAGCATTTGTGAGGCTCTGGGTTCCTTCTCTAGCACCCAAACATGAAAAGCAAGACTCCTGGTGGTCTTTACTGCATTTTGTGAAAAGACCAGAAAGAAACATGCCACATGATTATTGGTGGGTTTCTTTATGTAGAAGGAATAGAGAATACTGTTTTCACCTCTCTGGTTTTCTGAATTCCAGAATTTCTATAATGTGTGGATATTTTTAGGGGGAGCATATCAAGTTAGGGAAAAACTAAAACAGGACACTGGCTTTGGGTTGGAATAAATTGAATGCATGCATCGCCCACTCATCTCTACTGTGTCTGCTGCCCCTCCATATATGCACCCCTTTCCCCATAGCACACACTCAGGGGACTCCTTCCCCCTTCTTTATCCAGGAAACAGAACCCACGTTGTCTGCTCTGCCCCTTCAGCCCAGCTCAAGTAGTCAGAGAAGCCAAGAGGAGACCTTGTGCAGCTCCCACTTAGAGCATGGAGGGGAGGGCTGAGGGCCAGAGGAATACTTCCAGGCACCTGGAGAGGTGAGTGGACCAAAGGGACAGCCTAAGAGGTTTGCCTTGGCAGTGTGCCCTGCCTGGGCTTAGCACAGCCTTGCACAGAACTTAGTGTTCCAGAATGGGTTACTGGAAGGAATTGCAGGGCAGGGTGGGAGAAACAGGGTGATTGCTTGCTCTTTGGGAGCCTTGGTCGCTGCCTTGTCAGGACCATGGCCCTACCACTGCCCATCCAGAGTTGCCAGAGCATTGGGGATCGGCAGAACAGAAGATCAGCTCTTGAACTACGCTAACTCCCTGATTTCCTAGCACTATGCAAGAAGGTGGTGTCTGCCTATGCCAGTTAAAATATGCCCATTTTAACAGGAACTATATTCAAGTTGGCATCCGCAAGGCCTAATGGGTCATAAAGAGCCGCAAGTCACAAGGAACTTGTCAGAAAATCATAGAAATGGAAATATCCTTTGTTCTCTGCCTTGGGGCCTCCATTAAGACACCAAGGCCCTGGTGTCCTTGTCCTGTACTTGTACCCTGAACTCTTCAGGATGTTTTTTGCCAGGCCTTCCTGTCTTTTCTGTCCAGGACAACACGTAAACACTAGTAAGCAGGTGTTTTACCCCTTGAAGTAAGCCTAACATATGGAAATCTGAATTTGCAAAACTGATAAATTAGCGGGCTGTTCTTTGTTTTACACAAGAATGCAGCTATAGGAAACTTTAAAGAGTAGGCATAGAAGGCAGTGTAAAATCAGAGATTTTTAAAAAGTGATGGGATATCCAAACTTCTCAGGTCTCCAGAGTTGTAAAGAGCAAGATTTCTCCAACCACATGCCCATGCCTCATCACAGAAGGCTGGAGGGGACTTGGCAGGGGGCAAAGGGACTTCGGATTTCACACAGATCCAGCATTTGGTGACCCATGAGGAGAACTGCAGCCGCCTTGTGCAGGGCCCTGAGCTGGCTGCACTGAGGACTGGGCCCTTGCCCTGAGGCCTTGCAATCCATTTTGTTGTTGTTAGGTGCTGTCCACTAGGGGCCCAACTCTTAGTGACCCTCATAGGGTTTTAAATGGCTCATTTTTTCGGGATTGTTTCGGGAGTGGGCTGCCAGATCCTTCTCTCATTTTTGCGGTGCTAGGGATGGAACCCAGAGCCTCAGTGTGTGCAGGGCGGCACTCTACCAATTGAGCTAAGCCCCAGCCCCTGCAATCCATGGGATGATGGAAATCCGCTCCTAAAGATACCATCTCTAAGTCTGCTGTTTGCACAGCTTCAGGGCCCATAAAATTCCTTATGGCACAGCCTACCACCCCATCCTTGGGTGGGGAGCACCATAGCATGTATGTGGGTGCCCCAGGACAGACCCTTTCACCCAGGCTGTGTTTTGTGAGCTGTCCTGAAGGTATTGCCCACACTGGGTTGGGCCCCTTCTGAGCTGGGACAAGTTAACCATTGACTGGGGTGGGGGCAGAGGTGCAGATCTGGGAGCAAGTCAGCTGCTGTATTGAAACAAAACCCAGAACCCCTTCCCCTTCCCTCTGCAGGGCCCCTAATGGCCCTTGTCTACTTTAGATCAGACTGGGGTACCCTGGATAGGAATGGGGAGATGGTCCTACCAGACAGCCAGACACATAGTTCAGGCTAGGGAACCCAGCTGGGTGGGCTCAAGCTGAGTAAGTGTTAATAGTGAAACTTTCTCAGCAGCAGCTCTGTTGGAGGCCTGGATTGACTCCAAGAGGCCAGTGGGATGAGACTGGATGGAGACAGTGCCTGGGTTCCCCCTCCCCGCTGGGCTTGTCAGCCATGCAGGCAGAACTGGGATCCCTGACTGGGGACTGTGCGTTGGTTTCCCCACCCACCAGCCCTCTGCCTGTACCTGTAATCCCGACTGCTCCGGGCTGGAGGCGAGACCTTCCCTAGAGAAGGAGCTGAGTACAGTAGCTGCCCAGGAGGGTGAGACTGGGGGAGGAGAGGGTCCCTCCAGGGTGCCGCGCAGGCCAGGCTCAGCCGGGAGAGGTGGGTAGGAGCAGCTGCACGTCAGGTGCAAGAGAAACAGGTGCAGGAGCGGGGTACCTGCTCCGCTAGGGCTCCCTCCCGAGTCAAGGTGAACCTGAAACCCGGCCCCTCCCGGCTAAGTAAACAGAAGCAGAGGCTGGCTCAGGCTGATGAATATTCATCACCCCAGAAATCCAATCCCAGTGCCCCTGCATCCACCCAGAAGCCAGGGTCCTCCTGGGACCGCCAAGATGGAGGAGGGAGTCCCAAGGGAAGTATAGGGTAAGGGAGCACGGGAGCCTCTCTCCTCAGTTTCCCCACTCTCCGGTGTCTGGTTGCAGTCCTCAAGTCCCACCAAGGTCACTCCCACCCGTTTCGTCTTCCAAAGAGACACAGATCCCTCCCCAGCATGGACCACCACCTGGACGCTGCCCAAGGCACAACCGGGAAAGGGTTAAGGGCTGCTGCCATTGCTCCTGTGGCGGGCTGGGCATCCCAGCTCCCTTTGAACTCCCTGAGTCGAAACCAGTCCCTGGTTAAACTGGTTGGCAGACCGGTTCCCAGGCTGTCTGCTCCCTGCCCGCCAGAAGCCCCAAAGCTCCTTAGCAGGTGCTGGGTGGGGGGCCTGGGTTCCCACCTGATCTGCAGGGCCCCTCTGTAGGAGAAAAAGGGGCCACCAGATCCTCCTTGGCCCATGCTCTCCAGACTACTACCACCTGAAACATCCTCAATCCCTCCTCTTGCTTATAGGTGGGCTTCAGGGCCCTTGAAATATATGCAAAATTCCACCGGCAGGCAAAAGGACACTGGGGGTTCTGCATTGGATGATACTTTCCTCAGACTCTCAAAGACAATGGTGGCGACGTCCTCACTGCAACCTGTCCCTTGGTTCATCTCCCTCTAAGCTTTCAACAGTCTGATGGAGAGCCTGCCTGGGTATTGTAAAGTTGGCAAGACCTGGGGGTACAAGACCAGCAACTTGCAGGGTGAGGGGGGGCAGAGGCTGTAGAATGCTGAGTTTGAGACCAAAAGAAGCCTGCCCAACTTAGCAAGACCCTGCCTCAAGATAAAAAGTAAAAATTGGGCTGAGGGTGCAGCTCAGTTGTAGAGCATTTGCAAAGTATATATTAGGCCCTGGGTTCAGCCCCCACCAGTACCTTCAAAAAGATAAAAAAAAAAAAAAAAATGTTGGCAAGACCTGGGGTGAGCTGTCAGGAAAAAGGGAGAGATAAGGCAGGAATTAAGGAGGGGCGGGCACCCAAGTGGGAATGGAAATGGAGGTTGGGGGCCACCTTCCTCACTGATCTGCAACCCCTCCACATCCTGCAACCCCACCTCAGCCAGGCAGCTGACTTTGGAGAATGTTGTTTGGCAGCTGCCCTGAGGTGGCCTGCTTGTGTTCATGTTCTCTTTCTCTTCACATGGGCATATCTGGAGAATGGGAAACAGCCGCTGTGAATCCAGCATTCTCACAGCTTCCTGTGTGGGGTGCTGCCCAGCTCAAGTGCCCAATGCACCTGCCAGCTGCCTTCCTCCATGGAATGGGCGTATGCATGCCGGGCACAGAGTAAGGCACTGGGGATAAAAAAGGCATTAAAGTCCCCCTTTCCCTGGGCTGGAGATTTAGCTCAGTGGTAGAGCACTTGCCTAGCAGGTGTGAAGCCCAGGGTTCGACCCCCTGTACCAAAAAAAAAAAAAAAAAAAAAAAAGTCCCCCTTTCCCTGTCTCCCCCTCCAATGTACATTTTAAATCCTAACTAGCCCACTCTGAAACCTGTCCCACCATTTTCAGTCCTGCTTCTACTGGGTCCAGCTTCTATGGCCTTGGGATCCTGTCCTTCTCCACCACAAATAGCTCCCTGACCCTAAATAGTCCTTGGGTGGACAGGCCCTCAGAGGCTTCCCATGACCTGTAGTAGAATCACCTTGGTTGAACCCTCCTAGGACAAGACCTCTGTAGTCTTCAGGCTTTCTCTCCTATCCAGCAGCCCCTCCCAACTCTCCTAAACACCTGCCCCTTCTCTGGTATATCTTCCTGGGCACAGAGCCTGCCTAGGGTGAGATTAGGAGTGCTTGCTGTGCCCTGGGCTAGGAATAGCCTCACCACCCACTGTGCAACCCAAGACAAACTACTATTCATTTCCCAAAACCTCACATACCACGAACAATTTTCATATTCCCTTTAGAACTTGCTCCGGTACATTTTTTATTTTGTTTTTTAGGGTTGTTTTGTTTTGTTTGTTTTTGAGACAGGGTTTCCCTATGTAGCCCAGGCTGTCCTAGCACTCTCAATCCTCCTGCCTCAATCTCCTGAGTGCTGGGATTACAAATGTGCACCACTCCACCTGGCCTTGCTCATATAATTTTATTTAATATGATATATAATGTCACTGTTTATGCACATGTATATATACATCCATACACACACGCACACACACACACACACACACACAAGTATATAATGATCTATTCATGTAATGACCTCCCTTATAGAATTTAACTTCTGCCAGGCATGGTGGCACATGCCTATAATCCCACCAACTTGGGAGGCTGAGGTAGGATCTCTAGTTCAAGGCCAGCGGCAGCCTGCCCAATTTAGCAAGGCTCTGTCTCAAAATGAAAAATAAAAAATAAGACTGGGGATGCAAGTCAGTGGTAGGACATTTGCCTAACATGCACTAGGCCCTGGGTTCAAATCAGTAACAGACCCCCTAAAAAAAAAAAAAAAAAAGAAAGAAAGAAAGAAGAGAGAGAGAATTTTATATTCCCAAGCTTGGAATTACATGTCACTCATGCAGACTTGATGCATATTTGGAACTTTAGGCCAGCTTTAAAACACCAATGAGAAACAGACACATTGTCCCTACCCAGAGAAACCCTTTGTGTAGCCCGTTTCTTTACCCAGCTCTCCCTAGTGCAGGGATATGAGAGAAAAACCCTCTCATTTGACTTCTTATGGCTTCAGCTGTATAGCTGGCTTGCTCTTGTTACCTCCCTGGGGTTGGGGGGTGGTGATGGGAATTAGAGGATATCATTTTGGAAAGCCCTCCTGCCTCTAGTGTAAAGCATACATAATTGTCCCAGAAGGTGCCTGCAGCTTCCTACATTGGTCACCTTCTGAAAGCGCAATGTACTATCTGGTTCAGAAGACACTGGAGAAGCTAAAAAACTCATTCCAGCTCAGATGCTGAGAAGAGACCAGGAGGTAGTGGGATCCGCTTTGATCTGAGCATAGCAGCCCAGGGGCAACCCCCCTTGCCCCTCTGCCTAGAAGGGCGTTATTCTGGAGGTGCTCTTTCCCCTGCCTCTGAAATTTAGGCCTCTCTGGTGTCTGAGGCCTAGCAGGGCAGAACCCTGTTCTCTCTGCCCCACAGTGGAGAAGGAGCCACGGTGAGAACTGCAATGGTGCTTCTGTGACCCCTCCTTACTGAGCACCACTAGGACAGTTGCAGGCCCAAGATGCTTAGCCCATCCTCCTGGGAGGGACCAGCCTGAGAATCCAGGTCCAACCCTGGCCTTCAGGGGATTTATTCTGGGAGGAGCAGGCAGGGAGTGGACTTTGAGATAAGGCTATGAGCTATGAATATAACTCTGCCCACACAGCCCACTTTATTGCTATGTAAAAATTGGCACCTTTAGCCAGGTATAGTGGTGGTTCATATCGGTAAACCCAGCACTTGGGAAGCCGAGGCAGGTCAATCCAAGTTCAAGGCCAGTGTTTCAAAAAACAAACCAAACAATAAACCAAACAACAAACACATCGTCTAAAACCAGGTTCAAGTGTGATATGCCACATACAAATGTACAGTGTGCACATTTTCAGAAATGTGTCTTTGTTGAGTACAGTAAGTTAAATTCACCTAAGGGAGTGGCAAGGACCTCAGTGCCTTGTTGGGGCACATAGTCAGGGGATCCCATTGGATTACAAATGCATTCTGGCCCAACATATCCTTTCCATCTTACTGAGCTCTCCCCAGGGAGCAGATGTAGCTTTCAAAGAGATTTTTTTTGCAAATCAGGGAGAAGAGAACAGCTGTTTTCCTTAGCATTCTCCCTTCTCTGGAAGGCCTGGAGACTAGAGATCCTTGTGGTGCCTACTCTGGCCCAGGTGGCAAGCAGAGCAAGGCCAAAGATCAGTCTCCGATGGGCTACACCAAGTGCAGTGGGAAGGTGGGGCAGGGGTGGACAGCAGCTGCCTTCTGATCTGAGGCAGGCAGTGGGGCTGCCACTGGTGGGAGTTTTCATTATTATTATTATTATTATTATTATTATTATTATTATTATTATTTTGCACTCCTGGGGAGGGTGTTGAACCCCAGGCCTTGTACATGCTGCAAAAGTGCTCTACCCTTGAGCTACACTCTCAGCCCTCCACTTTTAGAACAAATTTATTTATTTATTTATTTGTTTGTTTATTTATTTATTTTCAAGAAAGGATCTCACTAAGTTGGGTAGGCTGCCTCTGGCCTCAAACTCACAGTCCTCCTGCCTCAGTCTTCCAAATCACTGGTATTAACAGGCTTGCGCCACCGTGCCCAGGCTGGTGGAGGGCTTTACTGCTCTTGTGGGAACAGAGGGGATTTGAGCAGCCAATGCATATGGGACCATGTTCCAGGCACTCTTCCAAATATTCTGTGTGAACTGTGACCCTCTCAGCACCCTTGAGGTAGATCCTCTAGTGGGGTACACCAATTTGCACCCTACTAGTCATTTGCCTGTTACTGTCTATATTAGTTCCCTGTGGCTGCTTTAACAAAATTACTCCAAACTTGATGGCATAAAACAACATAAATTATGGTTTGGGATATAGGTCAGTGGTAGAGCATTTGCCTAACATGTGCAAGGTCTGGGATTCAATCCCCAGCACTGTAAAGCAAAACAAAACAAAAACTACAACAACAACAAACACCATAAATTGATTTCCTCATAATTCTGGAGGTCAGAAGTCCAAAATCAGTTTCAGTAGGCTGATATCAAAGAGTTGACAGGGCTGTGACCCCCTGGGAGGCTACAGGGAGTTCTGTTCTTGGCCTCTTCCAGCTTCTGGTGACTCTCAGTATGCCTGGTTTGTGGCCACATCGCTCATACTTCTGCCTCCTCCATCTCCATGCCATCTTTTTCTCCTCTGTGTCTGTAGCTCAGCACCCTCTGCCTCTCTCTTATGATGACACTTGGCATGGCATTTAGGGCCTATCCAGATGATTCCGGATTATATCCTCATCTCCAGACCTTTAATGTCATCACATCTGCAAGAACCCTTTTTACAAATAAAGTCCCCCTCCCAGGCTCTGGGGATATGATGTGGATATCTCAGGGGGGGACATTTTTCAGCCTACCACACTCTTCATTCTGCTGACTAACTCTCCACACTGTCAGACTGTAGCAGGTGAATCTGCCTCCAGGTTGTCCTTCAAGTAAGGAGTTGCTGCCCAGCCCAGGAGTGTGGCAAGCAGTTGACCACCTTCTGCTGACTCCTGCAGGATCTGTGTCAGCCACAGGAAGCATGCCTAGAGGAAAAAAATCCAGGCATTTCAGCCTCACAAAAGATACTCTGAGGGCAACACTCACCCCAGATCCCCCCATCCAACCCATCAAGCTTTTTCAGGCCAGCAGTGCCACTAGATTTCCCCCTCTGCCCAATCCTGCTTCCATTTGTTTCTCTCACAGGAAATAATCCCTAAAACTCCTCTTGCCACCCCCCAATGCCACCTCCTTTGGAGACCACAACCTGTGACATGGACATTTCCATTTTTGCCAATATGGTGGGAGTGAAGTATAGTCTTCATGTCTTTTATATTTGCATTTCCCTGATGTACTGAATTGGAGGCTGTCACCAAAGTTCATGCCATCCAGAATCCCAGAATGTGACTCAATTTGGTCCTTGCAGACCTATTTAGTTAAATTGTGATCATACTGGATTAGGGTAGGGCCTAAGTCCAAGGACTAGTGTCTGTAGGAGGAGAAACAGAGACTCACAGGAAGGACACCACCTGATGACGGTGATAGAAAATGATGTGACACAGTTGCAAACCCAGGGACACCAAGGACCACCAGATACTGTGAGAAGACAAGAGAAACACACAACAGATTATCCCTCAGAGCCTCTGAAGGGAGCCAACCATGCTGACACCTCACCTCCAGAACTTTGAGATAGTCAATTTCTATTGGTTTAAGTCACCCAGTTTGTGGTAACTTGCTACAACCGCCTAAAAAACTGTACATTTAGTTTCAAGTAAGGTGAAACATCTCACATATTTATTGGCCATTTGGGCTTCATGTTCTCCGAAATGATCATTTTTCAATGTAGAAAAACAACAACAACAACAACTACTACTACTACTACTACTGCTGCTGCTGCTGCTGCTCCTCCTCCTCCTCCTCCTCCTCCTCCTCCTCCTCTTCTCCTTCCTCCTCCTCTTCTTCTTCTTCTTCTTCTTCTTCTTCTTCTTCTTCTTCTTCTTCTTTTTTTCCTGTGGTATTGAGGGTTGAACCCAGGGCCTCATGCTTGCATGCTTTGCAAGTGCTGTGTCACTGAGCTGGACCCCCAGCCCATTTTTTTTACTTTTTGGGACAAGGTCTGGCTAAATTACGCAGACTACCTCTGGTCTCGAACCTGCAATCCTCCTGTCTCTGCCCCCCCAAGTCTCTGGATTACAGATGTGCACCACTGTGCCTGGCTCTGTTCACTTCTTTAAATGAAAGTCATCTTCCTAGTATCCACTGACAAGAAAGAAAGGAAGAGAAATAGAGAGGGTGAGAGAAAGAAAGGAAGAAGAAAGAAAGAAAGAAAGAAAGAAAGATTGATTCCTGGATCTTTTGCAGTCTGCGGCCTTCCGGGGATCTGCGGCCCACTGGCTGAGAACCCTGATCTGTCTTTGTGATGGGCCCAAGGGTTCTTCATGCCTGTACCAGTTCCTCCCACCCTACTTCTCTCTACTCTTCCTGTAAACACCTGTGTTCTCATAATAAACTTCTGGAACAGCCATGCCCTTTCCTCTGTGCTTTATCCATGGTTCCCTCTTCTCTGAATGACACGTTCACTCCCCCTCTCCCCATTGCCTTCCTTCCACCACAGTTCATTCCCACTGCATGACCGGCTCAAGTGCCCTTCTCCCAGGAGGCTGTCTGATGGTTTTCTGTCTTCATTCCATGCCATTAGCCCCAAAATGAGTTAGATATTCCTTCTTCCTATTCCCCTAGTGCCCTGAGCACACCTCCTACTTAGTTCACGTGCTTTATTGGTTTTGGTTTTTTTTTTTGTGGCACTAGGGGTAGAACACAGCACCTTGTACATCTAGGCAAGTGCATTACCTCTGAGCTACACCTCTGGCCCCTTTTTCATTTTTTAAATTTTAAGACAAGATCTCATCTCACTAAGTTGCAACCTGACTCTGGCCTCAGACTCTCAATCCTCCTGACTTAGCTTATAAGTGGGCACCATGGTGCCTGGCTCATATGGGTTTTTTAAGCACCTGTGATAAATGAACACAGTGCTAGGCTCTGGGGTGCTTTTGTGGGATGTTAAGTGGCACACTGCACTTTCCTTGAGGGCTGGGACTGTGTCTTGGGGTTTCCAGCACCTTGGCAAACATGGAACCATATGGGAAAGGTGGCTGGTGGTGGTTTGGTAATGGACTTGGTTTTCCTTTTCTTGGCAGGTTAGTTTCCCTCCCCTGCCATGTTGTTGTTGTTGTTGTTGTTGTTGTTGTTGTTGTTGTTAGGTGCCATCAAATCAGATCTGACTCATACTGACCCTCATAGGATTTTCAATGGCTGGTTGTTTCTGGATTGCTTTGGAAGTGGCCTGCCACATCCTTCTCCCATTTTTGCGGTGCTGGAGATTGAACCTGGGTCCTCAGAGAGTGCAGAGCAGCACTCTACCAACTCAGTTAAACCCCAGCCCCCTGCCATGATGAGGATGCTGAAATGAAGAAACAGTGGTATCCTTAGGAGATGACACCTGGGACCAAGTTCTTTTTTTTTTTTTTTTTTTTTTTTTTTTTTTTTTGTGGTACTGGAGGTTGAACCCAGGGCCTCACGCTTGCATGCTTTGCAAGTGCTGGACCACTGAGCAGCACCCCCAGCCCATTTTTTCAGTTTTTGAGACAGGGTCTCACTAAGTTATGCAGACTGCCTCTTGTCTCAAATTTGCAATCCTCCTGCCTCCGCCTCCCAAGCCGCTGGGATTACAGGTGTGTGCCACCAAGCCCCTGCAGGACCAAGTCTTGAAGCCACCCTAGTGAGCTGTTTTTCTCCAGATGACTAACAAAGGTGAAAGGATGGGCATGGCTGGCCAGGGTGAAGGGTGCAATCAGCAGAATGAAGAGTGTGGCAGGCTGAAAAATGTCCCCCTAAGAGATATCCACATCATATCTCCACAGCTGGGGAGGGTGACTTTATTTGTGAAAAGGCTTCTTGCAGATGTGAGGATGTTATAGGTCTTGAGATGAGATGAAAGGCTATGTCCTTTCTCACCTCCTACCCATAACCCAGGTGACTGATCCTGCATGGCATTCATGGACCTAGCCTAACCTGGAAAGCCAGCCATTGCTGATTTCTTCTCCCTGACTTTCCCTTCCTGACTCCCAAGAGGCTCAAGGGGATTGACTCCATGTCCTAAGCCATAAAGGAAGGGATGGGGAAGGGAGATGGGAACCTTGTACATCTTTCCGTAAAACCAAGGAATCATGCCAGGCTCTAGTTTACAGAGATGATACACTCCCTGACCACAAGGTACTCACAGACTAATGGGAGATACAGCTCAAACAGCAAGAGGCCCTGACAAGGCTCCAGGATTTCCAACCCAGCAGGCACATACGTGATACACACCACACACGCCCTACCTGACTGGAGCAAACACATGGGCAATAAAGTAATATACCAAGGAAGAATAAAAGAAATAGATTATTTGGATTCAAAGGTAAGGCTTCTTTTTATAGATATTACAGGAAGATAAGTAACAGGTGCTCACCCAGAGTAGGGTGTGGTAAAAAAAGAACTTTAGGCCAGGCACGGTGGTACGTGCCTGTAATCCTAGCATCCAGGAGGCTGAGGCAGGAGGATTGACACAAGTTGGAGGCCAGCCTGAGCTGCACAGCAAGACTCTGTCTCAAGAAAAAACTAAAGGAAGGAAGGAAGAAAGGAAAGATGAAGGAAGAAAGGAAGGAAGGAAGGAAGGAAGGAAGGAAGGAAGGAAGGGAACTTTGGAAAGAGATACAGACTCCAGGAATGGGAGCTCTTGGTGTCTGGCACAACTGTGTGGGAATCAGGCCAAATACCAGGGAAGAAAAGCCTGAAGGCTGTTGTGGCCTAGCCAGTGGGTCAGGCAAGAGTATAGGAGAAGCACAGGTATAGCACACAGAGAACAAGAATGCAGGCTGGGAAGCCTGGCAGACCTGGGTTTGAATCCCAGCCCCATCCACACCACACTTCATGTTGAATAATTTACTTAACCATCTAAGCTTTGGCTGCATTGCCTTTAAAACCTGGCTAATAGAAAGATCATAAGTTGTTAGAAGGATCAAATTAGATAAGGCTTGTAAAACATTTAGATCTACACTAGCATGTGGCATGTGGTTATTACTTAATAAGCAAGTTAACAACAACAACAAACCTGGTGAAGTGGCCTGCATATATTCTGGGGACTCTGTGCTTCCCTGTTGCAAAGTTGGCCCAGCCTTGCCTATGTCCTTTCTCACCTCTTACATGTGCTGCAATTCCCCCAGAATCCTACCTGCTAAATTAGCAGAGATTTGAGAGATTCATAATCAGAAGCCTCTTGTATCCTCTCCTTGCTGGGATCCCAACAACCAAAGTCCCCTCCTGCCACCCACCTCCCCACCAACATGTGGAGTCCATGCCCTGGATGCCAGTTCATGTATCTGCTCAAAGTCCTCTGGTTCCCTGTGACCTTGGAAAAGGCCAGAATGCTGCCAAAGGGCCAGGTGCTCCTGTTCTCTGGGGCAGTCTCCCTGGGGTCAGCAGCTGGGCAGGACTGTTCTCGACCCTCCTTGTGCTCCACTTGAGTCACCTGGGAAACTGTAGATGGCTTCTGTCAACTCAACTCAAGGGACTGGGCCTGCCTGCCTCACCCTACCCTGCTGGGCCCTGCCTGTTAGTTCAAGGAGGAGAGATACACCTGGAGGGTGGGGCAGTGCCAAGCTTCTTGGGATGTCCCAGAGAACTGGCACCACATAGTTGGAGCCCAGTAAGTGTTTGTTTAATCATGGGCAACCCCAAGCAATCAATTCCTACTGCCTGAGTCAGGACTCTGAGAGGAGAGCCAAATTCCCATGAGAGATCACTGAAGAGGCCTTTAGTTCTGTCCTGTGAATTGTTTCCAGGGATGTTTTTCAACTCATTCTATAATAATGATTATATGAAAATATATATAACAAAGCATAAGAACATATCTAAACTATGCTGTAGCAGGGCATGGTGGCACAAGCCTATAATCCCAGTGACTTGGGAGGTGGAGGCAGGAGGATTGCAAGTTGGAGGCAAGAGGCAGCCTCTGTAACTCAGTGAGATTCTGACTCAAAATAAAAAGTAAAAAATGGGCTGGGAGTGCAGCTCAGTGGTAGAGTACTTGCAAAAGCATGCATGAGGTCCTGGCTTCAACCCCCCAGTACTGAAGAAAGAAAGAGAAGAAGAGAAATGAAAAGAAAAGAAAAGAGAAAAGAGAAAGAGAAAGAATGAAAGAAAAGAAAGAAAGAAAGAAATGAGAGAAAGAAGAGAGAAAGAAGAAAGGAAGAAAGAGAAAGAAGAAAGAAAGAAAGTTGTAAATTGTGAAGTTATACACATCTAGTATGTTTGTTTCTTCATGCCTCTAAAAAGAAATACCCTGAGATAGAAGCCAGGTGTGATGGCATACACCAGTAACCCCAGCATTCAGGAGGCTGAGGCAGGAGGATTGATGAGAGTTTGAAGTCAGCCTGGTCTATATTGTGAGTTTCAGGCCAGCCCAGGCTACACAGAAAAACCTTGTCTCAAAAAAACAAAAACAAACAAAAAGCAATACTCTGAGATAGGAGAGCTGTTATCTGCACACTGAGGAAACTGTGGCTATCAGAGAAGTGTGAAAATTGTCCAAGATCTCATGGGGAAGGAATCTAGGTCTTGCCACTACTACTGTATCATACCAGCCAATTTAATCCAAAATCTACCAAGCCCCAGGGGTTGTACTGCCATGAGCCTGGGGCAGGGGCGGAGGCAGGGAGAAAGCAGTATTTAGAAATGGCAAACCCAGCTCTGTGAGGTCCCTGGGAATCTCTCCTCATCTCACCCTCTCTTCACTCTACTCACTTCTTGGCTGATCGCAAGCCCTCCCTTGTCTTCAACCACCATCACCTCTATCACAGATCAGCCAGCTTGTGACTCTCCAAACTGTCACTCCAGCCCCCATGACTCCCCTGAACTGTAAAGGTATAGACCTAAGTGCTTTCTGCACTTTCCACCTGAGGGTCTCTCAGCATTGTCAAGTCCACAAGTTCAAAGCTGAGGTCCTCTCCTCCCAAACACCTGCTCAGTATCCTACATCCTTGTCTCAGTTGGTAGCACTCCCACTCAACACCTATATGTCATTCTTGGTGTCTCTTCCCCCATCAGCCAATCTATTGTCAAGTCCTACCCATTTTCCTCCTAAACATCTCCTCCCCACACCTTCTATCCCAGGTCAGGCCCTAACCTCTGGATAACTCCTCCTTCCAGTCTCTCATCTACAGTCTTATCTCCCACTAACCCACCCTCCTTGCAGCCAACATTGACCATCTGTCTAAAACCATTAAAACCCTTCAGTCGTTCCTCTGTCTGCAGCAGTGAAGTCCAAGTTCTATAATGAGACTCCCTTTGATATAACCCTTTGATGCCTCCTCTCTGACCATTTCCTGCCTCAAACCTTTTACTGCACAGTGGCTGGCCTGAGACCAGCCATAGCAGGAGACAAATGCAGTGCTTTCTTGAAATTCTTCATAATTTTTTTTAACAAGAAACTTTACATTTTCACTTTACACTGGATCCTACAAGCTATTTTGCTAACCCTGACTGCCTGTTATTCCCTACACCCCTATTGCAGCTTGTGAGCTGTAAAGCTTTGTGTAGTCTCTTCCACCCAGAACACCCTTTCCGCACATCACCACTTTTTCTGCAACTCTTCCTTCAAGATTCAGTGTAAGTGTTATCTTTGGGATGACTCCCCAACCCTTTTCCTATCCCTTCCCTGTTCCAATCGCCCAACACAAAGCAGGTGCTCAACTCATTTCTATCAAATAAACTGAATGGGAAAGGAAAGTGTAACGTATGCCACAAGAGATCTACAAACTGGTATAGATGGTAAAGCGAGGCAGGGTGAAAAGGCAGCATTTTCAACTGCTTTGGAGCACTCGTCCACGTTGGCGCTAGGAACCCGCCTGCAAACGCGTTCAAGACCCCCGGAGTAGGCTCCGCAGCCCCCTAAGGAGGAAGCTGCGTGAACTGGCTCCCGGGCGCCGCCTGCAGCGACTGCGCCGACGTTGCAGCCCCTTCCAAGCACCCCGCCCCTCCCGGGACCTGAGCCCGCCTTGCGTCTCCCATTGGCTCTCCTCTGTTCGCCCACCCCTCCGAATGACTCAGCCAATCGGAGCCCCGAGGTGGGTGGGGCTTGCGGCCAAGGACAGAGCATGCGCCCCGATTGGCTCTGCGGAATGCGGCGACGTGGCTGAAGGAGGCCAGTTTGTTCTTGAATCGTGGCTCAGCCACACCCGCACTGGATTGGTGGTTGGGTGGAGCAGGGCGAGCAGGGGCTGTGCCCGGAAGCGGAAGTGGAGGAAACATGCAGGTGTGGGGATAAGGGTACTGGGAATTGGCTCAGAAACTTTGCCTGCCGTACGTCCTCGGCCTCCCTTCCTTACACGTATCTCTGCAGCTTGCCTCTCTAGCTCTGCAGGGTGGTGGTTGGGACCGAGAAATGAGCGCGGGCTTGGCTCCTCGCCTCCCTGTGCTCACGTCCCCCTCCCTGCCATGTTTCCCGCCAGGACCATCAGCACGTACCCATCGACATCCAGACCAGCAAGCTGCTCGGTAGGAGGGGGCGGCCCCGCGCAGTCGGCTGTCGGGGGAGGTCTCTTCTTTGCCCCCTGTTGCCAGTAGCTAGAGTTCTGAAAGCCTGGATTAGTGCCTCACTAAGAGCAACAAGAAGAAATCATACAGGAAGACCACTTGACCTGCATTTTCTACATTAACGTTTGTAACATGTGTTATCATATCTTTCGGGGACAGGGGATAAACGGCTTGTATTAAAGGTGGTCAATTACTAAGTGGCAGATAAGAATTGGAACCTAAGTCTGTCTTTCTCAATATGTATGCTTTTTTCGTTGTTTCAGGAAGAGCACTCTCCCTTCACTTAAAAGTTCTTATCTGCCTTTGATTTTAGAGGGAGAGGCACCTAAGACTCCGTTGGAAATAGAGTGAAATAGTGACAAGGCCATATCTGTATCTGGTCTACACGCCTCTTCCCCAGTTCAGAACCAGGCAAGGGCGTCTTCATTCTGACCACTATAGAACATGTGCATAGCTCCTGGCATTTGTGTGTGTGTGTGTGGTACTGGGGGTTGAACCCAGGGCCTCGCACCTGCATGCTCTGAAAGTGCCGGACCGCTGAGCTGCACCCTCAGCCCATTTTCTTACTTTTTGAGACAGGGTCTCACTAAATTACACAGACTGCCTCTGGTCTCGACCTTGTGATCCTCCTGCCTCCGCCTCCCAAGCCGCTGGGATTACAGGCGTGCGCCACCACGCCCGGCCGCTCCTGGCATTTAAAAATGGTCACTGGATTCATCCATCTAATGCCAATGTTGTTGTTAAGATGATGTTTGACTACCTCACCCCTTTGCTCCAACTGTGACATCTACAGGATTTTTCTTAACATTTTAGAGAAATACAGCAGAGGAAGGGTTTTTTTTGTTTTTGATTTTGGTTTTTTCAGTACTTAGGTGTTGAACCCTGGGCCTCACCATACTTGGCAAGTGCTCTACCACAGGGCTGCACCCAGGCCTATGACTTAATTTTTGAGTCAGGGTCTTGCTAAATTATGCAGGCAGTCTGCCTCTGGCCTCAAACTGGTGATCCTCCTGGCTCCACCTCCTGAGTCTGGGATTATAGATGTGTAGGCCAGAGGAAGTATTTGATACTCTTAGGGCCCCAATGTTTGACCAGTTGGCAGATTTGTTAAGAAGGGTCACCGTCTTAAATTCACCACTCTTACAGAAGCATTTAGTCAGTCCTGTGTGGTGGAGTTTCTTTAATTTCCACTTGGATTTGCCTCAGCTCAGCCTCCCCTGAGCACTCACTCTGGTATATGAGTTTGACCTTAGTCATGAAAAGAACCAATGGAACAACTATTAATTTAGGGTTTGCTCTGTACCAGATGCTATTTTACACACTTGACATTATAAAAATGAAGGCCACACATTAGTTGTTGTGGTGCTTGCCTGTAATACCAGGACTCAGGAGGTTGAGGCAGGAGGATTGCTTCGAGTTTGAAGTGAGCCTGGGCTGCATATTGAGACCCCTCTCAAATAAAAAAAAGACTATTAAGATTTGTTGAGTCCTTGCTGTGTGCCACACACACTGTTACACATTTTATTGCATTCCCCCTTGTACTCAGTGTCTTATTCCCATTTTCTGTGTGGAGAAACTGAGGCACAGAGAAGTTAGACTTGCTCAAGAAATTTGATAGTTAGAACCCAAGACCATGAAACAATAAAGCTTAGCTCTTAGTTATCTTCTTTTTATATTCCCATAGCTCTTAGTTGTGTTCTACTGAGGAAATGAGCATGGCTTTCAGGCCTTTTGAGCCAACATACTTGATGTCAGTTACTTTACCAGTCACAAGCCTTTCACAATTAAGAACAGACTAGTATTATCTAGTCTTTAGGGCACTGTAGGTATTAGGAGCATTGCAGTTGTTCATTCATTTGCTACTTAGCATAACCACCTTGTGTTTTCTGTTGTCATGGTTAATCCCACTCCTGAGGAAATGGAAGTTGAGCAGCATCCTCTGTCAATAAGAAAGATATAATTATCCATAGAAAGAAAATATTATGGAGAATGGTCAAAAGTGGCACTTTCCTATCAGGACCAATTTAAAGGTTTTTTTTTATCCCTGTATTGAGGCAACTGCTCTATAAAACTCACACCAATAATAAGGTCAGGGCACTAGAGTCTGTTTAGCCCAAGCATCTCTTTGGGCCTATTTTTCTTCTCAAGACAAACCTGCCCCCCATACTTCCCCCAAAACAAAGACAACTTTTAACCAATATCTGATCTGTTACACTTGAATTAGTGATGGAATATTGGAGGTATGGAGGAGCACTGTGATTGAGTGTTTCTCTTCCAGACTGGCTGGTGGACAGAAGGCACTGCAACCTGAAATGGCAGAGTCTGGTACTGACGATCCGGGAGAAGATCAATGCTGCCATCCAGGACATGCCAGAGAACGACGAGATTGCCCAGCTGCTCTCTGGATCCTGTGAGTGCCTTAGGATTATATTACCGAGCCCCCTCTTTCCTGGAACATTGTGTCTGCTGAGTCACTCCCTTGTTATTAGCCACCAGGGCTGATCCCTGAGAGTTTTATTTGGGCTGTGGATACTTGCTTCTTCTAGTACATAATGAAGAAGGGGAGAGCTGCCTGTTAAAATTACTGGCAGCACAGTACACATGAGTCAGCCACCTGCTGTGGCCAGAAGAGATGAGGAAGACATTGTACCTTCCAAAGCCCTCACTCTTCCTTGCTTTCCAGACATTCACTACTTCCACTGCCTGAGAATTGTGGACCTTCTCAAAGGCACTGAGGCCTCCACAAAAAATATTTTTGGCCGGTACTCTTCACAGCGGATGAAGGCAAGTGTGGCCGAGAGCTGGTATTGTACACATGGGGACATCCAGTCTATGTCCTCTGTGGTCTCTCTGAGGATCCAGTGGAGATGCCTGTATAGAATATTTCCTGAACATTCTCTCTGTCCCTGTTGTTGTTGTTGTTAGGTGCCATTGAGTTGGTGTCCAACTCATAGCCACCCTTTGTACAATAGATGAAACACTATAGTTAGTGCTTCTCTGGTATTTTCAGTGGTGGATTGATTTTTGAGAGTGGGTTGCCTACAGTATCTAGTGTTCCCAGGCAGTCTCTCATCCAAGTACTAACCAGGCCCAGCCTTGCTTGGCTTCTGAGACCTGATGAGATCGGAAGCCACAGTGCTATGGCTGCAGGCTCTGTTCCTGTAGTTTATGCTAAAAGTAGATCTTTCCCCTGGACTTATATTTTCCGAGCCTCTGCTTTGTAGCTCACCCATTGGTGCCACACTTACAATAAAGTTGTGGTCTAGCCAGCTTTAGGCCTGGAGGAGGGCAAGGAGTTTGTGTTTGGTGTGGTGGGAAGCCTGAGAGAGCCTCTGTCTGGGGATTGAACTGTGAGGTGGCTGCTAAGGGCTTCTCTGGCTGACTTTCTTTTTCTCTTTTATACAGGATTGGCAGGAGATCGTAGCCCTGTATGAGAAGGACAACACCTATTTAGGTAAAGTGGCTTTGGTATCCCTGGGGAAGCCCATTGCCAGAATTCTGAGATGTCAGGCTTATAGGAGGCACAGTGTGTGTGAGAAGAGGCTGGAGTGTAGATGTTATGTGATGATGGGTGAGAAAATCAATTCCAAGGAATGCTGGGGGAAAAGGAGGATCAGGCAGGTAAGGGGCATTTGCATGCCTGACTGAGCAGGTGCCTGACCTGCTACACCTCCTTTGGCAAGTTGATACATGCTTGTCCCCACCTTCTCTGCACACCCATTCTACAGGAGACAGAAGAGACATGGTCATCCTGGGGGCCCAGCATGCCTGAGAGAGAGCAGCTAAAGGCTGACTGTAGTTTGGGTTGTGTCTTTGAATAATACAAGTCATTGTAATACTTACGGAGTACTTACTAAATGCTAGGAATTGTGCTTGGTGTTTTATGTGGACCCACATAGTGAATATTGTCACTGTTTTGCAGCTGATGGTTGGAGTAGACAGGCAATGTAACTTGTCTCAAGTTCCACAGCTAGGAAGGGAAGATTTTGGAAAGCCAACCCCATTCTTCACCACCATGCTAGAGTATCTTGTGGGCATCCTGGGGCATTTTGCCTCAGAGTATGGGTTTCCTGGGGTGAATTTGCTGGGCCCTCCGCAGTGGAACTCTCCAGCCTCCTGGTTCGGAATGTCAACTATGAGATCCCCTCGCTGAAGAAGCAGATTGCCAAGTGCCAGCAGCTGCAGCAAGAATACAGCCGCAAGGAGGAGGAGGGCCAGGCCGGGGCTGCCGAGATGCGTGAGCAGTTCTACCACTCGTGCAAGCAGTATGGCATCACGGTGAGTGGGCATCACACCAAGCGGGCACCATGATGAGTAAGCACCTTGTTTTAGCAGGAGAGCATCTTGGGCCTGGTTGTCTTCCTGGGCCCAATTCCCCTGACACTGGCAGGGACTTCCTTCTTAGCCTGGTTGTGCAGCTCTTGGGCCAGTGTCTCACCTTTCTCCAGTCTTGGGATGTTTCCTTTGACTTGTTGGATCCCACCTCCCCCCAGGTCTGTCCTTGTCTTTCCCTTTTCTCCTCTCTAGGGAGACAATGTCCGAAGAGAACTGCTGGCCCTGGTGAAGGACCTGCCCAGTCAGCTGGCTGAGATTGGGGCAGGGGCTCAGTCCCTGGAGGAAGCCATCGATCTGTACCAGGCCTGCGTGGGGTTTGTGTGTGAAAGGTAAAGAGGACCTCAGCTTCTGTCTAGCAGGAGGGTGATTAACCTGTTCTCCCTGGCTCTTCTCCACCTGTATTTTTCCCACATGACATGCGAACTGTGTTTTACACGCTTGAACAAGCCGGACCCTTGCCCATTTGACCATGTGGCACAGGCCAAAGTCTGGTGTTGGGTTTCCCAAGTGGGCAGCAGAAGGCTCAGTTGTGTGCTTTGTTGAAGCCCCACAGAGCAGGTGTTGCCCATGCTGCGGTACGTGCAGAAGCGGGGAAACTCAACAGTGTATGAATGGAGGATGGGGACAGAGCCCTCTGTAGTGGAGCGGCCACACCTTGAGGAGCCTCCTGAGCAAGTGGAAGAAAATGAAGTAAGACAGCCTTTGTTAGGAGCCGTGTGAGAGCCTCTTGCCCCATCCACACACAGCCTAAACCCTGACCTGAATTCAGAATCCCAGAAGAAAGAGAGAATTATGTGAGTGAGGCTTAGGCAGGCGGGCCTAGAATGCCCTGCTCCTTTCTTTTTCTGGCATTCTTGAGACCAGAGTACAGATGAATGCTGGAGGGCTCAGCCAGCTGGCTGGCATTGAACTAAGAGCCCTTCAATGATATAAGCCCTCTAAAAGTGGGCTTTCTTGTGGGAGCTTGGAGGCCATTGCCTTTGAACTTGTGCTCCTTACAGATATAGCTGAGGCCTATGGGAAGGCAAGTCCCTTTCCTTTTTATACCCAACTGATTTGAGCTAACACTCTGCTTGCCTTCTAGATTGACTGGGGCGACTTCGGGGTGGAGGCAGTTTCTGACTCTGGCATCTCTGCTGAGGCCAGTGGAATGGACTGGGGCATCTCCCTGGAATCGGAGTCAAAGGTTGGGATGCCTTCTGGTTCCTCTTTCTGAGGACTTTGCAATTCTGCTTTAGCCATAGAAAAGTGTCTGTGAAGGCCTCGCTCCAAATTCATGGCTTCAAGGCCAGGTGCATTCCAAAGGAGATGGAGTTTCAAAAGTGACATGTCCAGGTTTAGACCTCGTTTCTTCTGGGGCTTGGGGCAAGGAGTGTGGGTAGAGGCAGTTGTAATCTTACATTACAGGGACAGGATAGCAGCGTAACTGGGCCCACACTGCCATCTTGGTCATTTGCACCAGGTCTGTAGACCTTAATCCACTTGGAGTGTGTAGTCATTGAACTTTTTCAAGGGCTTCAGTCTATTCTGGCTCCCTGTTTTGGGGAAATTGTCCCAACACTGGGGTTCTTTGCTGTCCATCCAGGACCCTGGGGGTGATGGGATAGACTGGGGAGACGACACTGCTGCTTTGCAGATCACAGTGCTGGAGGCAGGAACCCAGGGTGAGTGCTCCATCCCCGGTAGCCATGGCCAGAGCAGGTGCTCAAGGACCCCCATATCTAGAGACAAAAAAACAGTGTCGAGATTAGGTTCTCATACATTTAACTGTTCCTCAAAATCTTGATGAAGATGTGAGTAGAAGGGGACGGAGAAGATTGTTAAATTAAGTCTAGAAACTCTCAGCTTCTTAGAGAGTAAATATGAGCCATCTGTTTTGGTGGGGGTTTAGAAGGTTGGCTAGGCCCCAGGGCTGACCTGACCCCACCTCCCCTCCAGCAGAGGCTGTAGCAGCCACCTGAGCCACCAGAGGGCAGTGCAGGATGACGCTTTACCTCCTACTGCCTCTGGTATATAGCTGGCCTTCCTGCTCCTCTGAACCCAGCTCTATCTAGTTCTGGCTGGCTGAGGGTTGGCAAGAGGGCCTGAGCAGGGCTCAGACACACAGAAAAGGGTAACCTTCCCCCTTGGGTTGGGCCAGGACATGGCGGTAGTGCAGTGAATCTGTGTCCATAATAATCCCCAGGGTTTCTCATATTTAAGGGTCTTTTCCTTCCCGAGTCCTCAGATCCTTCCTCACTTCTCTACCTCTCTTCCTGACAGCTCCAGAAGGTGTTGCTAGGGGCTCAGATGCTCTGACACTTCTTGAATACCCTGAGACCCGGAACCAGTTCATTGATGAGCTCATGGAGGTACTGTTGTCTCGGAAGTGTGGGGAGTGGCCTGGTTTCGGCTTGGATGGCATTGGTCTCGATCCCTGGCCTGACCCTTTCTGTTGGCATGAGGTGTGCTGAGTGCCTTCCATGTCCTGCAGCATGAGCAGTGTGTTAGCATGCCCTTCATTTGTTCAGTGGATACTCGTCTCACACCTCTGAAGCATCTAGCACTGTCTTGATCAATAGAGACTGAAGAGGAGCGAGAGAGTCAGAGTCCCTCTTTTATAGAGTTTATGTTCTTGCAGGAAAGGCAGACAGAAACCGAGATGAATGGACAGTACATTGTTGTTATTGTTAGGTACCCTCAAGTCAGTGTCCAATTCATAGTGACCCTATGTACAACAGGTGAAACATTATTGTCAGTGCTTCTCAGCTATTCATAGAATTTTCAATGGCAGATAAACAAGGTCTGACCCTGCTTAGCTTTGGAGATCTGATGGGATCGAACACCACAGTGGTACTGCTGCAGGCAGTACAGTAGATGGTACTAAGTGTCCTGGAGAAAAAGAAAACAGGAGGGAGATGGGGCCTGTTGGGAACAGCTGTGGTTTTGGTTTTTGTTTATTTGGTTTGTTTTGTTTTTTGTGGTACTTAGGGATTAAACCCAGAGCCTTGCACATACTTTGCAAGTGCTCTATCACTAGGCTGTACCTCTGCCTATTTTTAACTTTTCTTGAGACAGGGTCTCACTGAATTACACAAGCTGCTTCTGGCCTTAAACCTGCAATCCTCCTGCCTCCACCTCCTAAATTGGTGGGATTATAGGCATGAGACACCACACTCGGCTACAGCTGTGGTTTTATATCTGGGGTCAGGAAGGCTTCATTGAGGTGACTGTAAGTTGAGATGCAAATGGTCTGGATATGCAGTGATGCAGGTTTCTGGCAGAAGGGCTTCCCAGGCAGAGGGAGCAACTGCAGAGGTCCTGGATGGGATCCTGCATTGCACAATTGACTGGCAACAGGGAGGTCATGTGGCTGAGCAGGAGGCAGGAGGACAAAAGAGATCAGAAAGAGAGTCTGGACTTTAATTTGACTCAGTGAACCAGGAGGCCGTTGGAGATTTGGGGTTTTTTTGTTTGTTTATTTGTTTGTTTGTGGTACTGGGAGATTGAATCTAGGGTCTTGTGCATACTTTTGCAAGTGCTGTACCACTGAGCTGCACCCTTGCCCCTTTTTAAATTTTTTTTATCTTAAGTCAGGGTCTCACTAAGTTACAGAAGGCTGCCTCTGGCCTCGAACTCAATCCTCCTGCCACCACCTCCTGAGTCACTAGGATTATAGGCATGCTCCACTGTGTCTGTCCTGTTGGAGGTTTTGAACCAGGTGGGGGCCACATGCTCTCCTTTGTGTTTAAATGTCCCTGTGGCTAGGTGTAAGCAGCTAGAGTAAGGAGCTAGTATCCTTGGTGTTCATGGGATTAGGGAGATAGGGCTCTGTCTTTGTTTATCTCTTCAGTCTTTTCCTTCCAAGTGGCCTATGGTTGGGAAGAGCTTCCTACAAGTTCCGCCCTTCCAGTTTCCTCCTGTTTCTGTCCAAAGAGACTCCTTCTAGGCTCAAGAAAAGAGGACAAAAGGTATCAAGTGTTTATGGCTGAATAAGATTGACGAGAGATGTAGCTTGTCTTCATCTTCTTTCCTGCCTTTTCTTAATCCAAGGCTTCTCTAACACGAATTTCCCATTCCTTGGGTATCATTCCTTCCATGGAGAGAAAATACTTTTCCTGGGATGGAGAGAACCCTTTGAATGTCTCCATTTTCAGTTATCCACAGGCTGAGGAGGAAAGATGGAGGTTCAGAAATAGGTAGGTCAGAGATAGGAATGGGGGACTGAAGAGTGACAGTGGAGGCTATCCCATCCTCTCACGGGGCAGTTGTGGAGTTTCTAGCAGTGAAAACCTTCAGAGGCGACAACCTGCCTGACCCAGAGTCTAGCCCTAACTGCTCATTCTTACTTTTTTTTCCTACACTAAGGGGCTGAACCGAGGGCCTCGCACATACTTTGCAAGCGCTCTACCACCAAGCTGCACCCTAGCCCATTTTTTATTTTTTAGCTCAAGACAGGGTCTCACTAAGTTACACAAGCTGCCTCTGGGGTCGACTTGAGATCCTGCGGTGTCTGCTTCCCAAGTCGCTGGGATTACAGGCATGAGCCACCAAGCCCAGCTCATTCTCACGTCTGAGCAGTCTGAGGGCTTAGCTTCTGAGTTCTTTTGTTGGCTTGAACTATCCCTGCCACCCACCTTTTTCTTGAAACAGGGTCTTGGTATGTAGCCTGGGCTGGCTTTAAACTCATGATCTTCCTGCCTCTACCTTTTAAGTGCTGGGGTGACCGGTGTGTGCCACCATTCCTAGCTAAACCAACTCCTTTATGTCCCCAGCTCGAGATCTTCTTGTCCCAGAGAGCAGTGGAGATGAGCGAGGAGGCTGACATTCTGTCTGTGAGCCAGTTCCAGTTGGCTCCAGCCATCCTGCAGGGCCAGACCAAAGAGAAGATGCTTGCCATGGTGTCCATACTGCAGGATCTGATTGGCCGGCTCACCAGTGTACAAATGCAACAGCTGTTTATGATTCTGGCTTCACCAAGGTCTGGCTATACTGGTACCAGGCTCTGCCATCTTGAACAGCTCTGCCCTCTTGTATTCTTCCTCCTCTTCTGTGATTCCTTAGACCCTGTCCATGTCTCAGGTGGCATCACCTTCTCCTGATGCTAGGGGCTGTCTTTGGGGCAAGATGGGGTATTTCATATATGCAGGCAGGATCTGTTTCTTAAGTAGGACAGGGGAACCTGGAGTGGGTATTCGTGACCCAAAAGGACTTAGGAATGTGTGGCTAAGAGGCCTATTAGGGAATTGGGCTCCCAGACTTCACCCCACCTAGCAGTTGAATGAGGGCCAGCTGTGCCACTCACTGGAGTGCCCTGTACAGGTATGTGGACCGAGTGACAGAGTTTCTCCAGCAAAAGCTGAAGCAGTCGCAGCTACTGGCTTTGAAGAAAGAGCTGATGGTGCAGAAGCAGCAGGAGGCACTTCAGGAGCAGGCAGCCCTGGAGCCCAAGTTGGACCTGCTGCTGGAGAAGACCAGGGAGCTGCAGAAGCTGGTAAGACAAAACAGGGACACCTGCCATGTAGAGGACCCCAGCCTTCTGCCAAACGAGTCCCTGCACCTGCCTGTCTGCTCCCTGCCCACACACAATCTCTGTTTCTTAGATTGAAGCTGACATCTCCAAGAGGTACAGCGGGCGCCCCGTGAATCTGATGGGAACCTCTCTGTGATACCCTGCCTCTGTGTTCTTGCCTGCCCGTCTTTACAGCCTGCAGATGGAGGTGGGAAAGCCAGGGCTGATGTTGTATGGCCTTCCCAGCAAGAAACCAGGCAGACTGGAGGGCAGAGAGCCATGGGAAGGAACTGTCACCTGCGTAGTGACCCTAGCACTTCCTCTGCTCTCTGCAAGAAGCAGTCTTGATTGACCCTGTGGCCTGTCAGCCTGAAACCACAGCTTCTCCTTCTAATTAGAATTGGATTTAATAAAAGAGAAAAAGACTCTTGCTGCTGAGAGTTACTTATACTGTTTTCCTGAGCATTCAGTTGAGGCTGGGCACCTGTTTGCATAGGTTCTTCTTCATCCAGGTAGCCTTCTCTGGCCTTCGGCTGTCACTGTGGAGGGCCAGGTTTGGTACTTTTTTTCCCTTGCTTCTGACAGTAAGGCCCCACCATATCTACAGATGGTTCAACAAGGGGCTCTGGGATGCCTAGGCAGCCAGGCCCTTTCTTTCCAAACAGGCCCAAGCCCCACTTCAGCCAGCACCCCAAGAAGAGCAGTCAGGTGGCGGCCTTGGAGCCAGCAAAACCATACTTTCCTCTTAATCACAGCTTACCTTTCAGGCAGAGGAGAAATGCAGTTTGGGGAGGAAGGGTCTTATAAACAAGGTGGAGACAGGAATTGTCACCTTCTCTAGCTGCCTGTCTACTTGCTGCCCATAACTCCCTGCTCTGGGATTGGATAGAGCCCACCCCAGGATAGCACCCCTCTCCCAAGCCACATACCCATCCCTGTTTCCCAGGAAGGGTAGGGGCTGGGGGTGGCCAGCAATTCGATTTTAATTTCATAGCAGAGCAGTTGATTCATGGCTCTTTGTCGCTGGCGTTGACTCCCGTAATGACTTTCCATCAAAATGAAAAGTGGAGTGACACCACTCATTATTCCTGCTGCTTGTTATCTCAGTTCTGGGGAGGGCCGCCCCCTCCCTGCTGCCTTTCAGCCGTCCCGGACAGTGAGTGATGGCCCCTATTAATCACCGACCCCGCGGACTCCGGCGGACACACGCTATCCAAAGGAGAGAGAGATAAGCCCGCATGAACTGCTCGGAGCCGCTCCTATCGATTAATGTCAGCCCACTGCTTCCCCCCAATCTCTGCCTGGTCACCTCCTTTTGGGGGAATCTAGCTGAAATAAGAAGTCCAGGAATTGAGAAAGGAAAAACATTGGTGTCAGAAAACTGTCCTTAGACTAGAAGAGCATAAAGGAATGGGAGTGGGCTGCATTCTGCCTGAAGGTCTGGAGACCCTCTGCCTGGGATGCTGTCTGTTCCTCTTGGTCCCTTTCTGTCTGAAACTGTGCCTGCCACCTCCCACTCCACCTGGTCAGCCACCCACTCCACAGGCCGTCTGGCTGGCCTTGTGCAGCAGCCATCTGCTCACTAAGGCATGCTACCCTTGTCCATGCTAACGTCCCTGCCCAGTCACCAGATGTAACGCAGACTCCATTACTTACAAGGCCCAAGCCATATGGAGAAGCCCTGAGGATCATATGACTGTGGCAGGCTGGGTTTAGGCCTCCAAGGTTCTTGCTTTGGCCCTGCAGGTGGACACCTGACCTGCCTTCCCCGGACTGCCTCCTGTCCACAGAGAAGTGGTACTCACCTAGATTTGGCCAGTTCAGAAGAAGGGGAGTAGGTTTAGGTAGAAGGATTTCTCAGCAGATGAGAAAGCCATGGGGTTAAGGGACTGTTCTCAGGGGGATTAGGCCCATTCCACTGTTGTCTAGTAATAGGAAGGCCCTCCCTGACCCCTAGGATGAGGTATGTAGTTTCCTTAAATCTTAACCTGGCAACACTGGGTTTGTTCTCCAGAACCTTCAGCTTCCTTTGCCTTGGTCCCTCTACCTTCTGGGTCCTGCCCTTCTGGCCAGGCCAAAGACACTGAGAAGGCTCACCTGGCGAGTTCATCCCATGTAAGGGCTACTCTGTGACTTTCAAGTCTGCTTCCGAATTCCCACAGCTTCATGCTGGTACATTTAGGTTCCTGCGTGGTATATTAGGTTCTTAGAGTTACCTCAGGGTTGTCATGAGGGTTCATGACTTGAGCTGTGGAGAGCTCTTGGAACAGTGCCTGCACAGGGCAGCCCTCACTGGACAGTGTGGGCTCTAGCGTTGGGTTATGGGGCACTGATGAGCACTCTCCTTCCTGGCCTGACTTGCCTTCTTGGAAGGAAGAAGTGAGGGCTCCTTGCCCAGCTCAAAGACCAGTACCCAGCCGTCAGCTTTCTGGGGGTATGTAAAGAAGTTTGGGGAAAGATAAAGGCCCCAGACCAAAATTACACCTTTAGCACCCTTAGTTCTGACGTGAATTCATTGCCAAGAGCACACTATAGTTTCACGTTGACTCTTCTCCCACCAGTGCCTTTCTACTTAGCTGAGTCTAATCTCCATGCCTCAGGTAAGGAAGCAGGAAATGACCTTTCCAGAATCCCTTCTCACTGCATCCTGTCCTAGCTGACCATAAATGTTGTTGTTGTCAGGTACTGTCAAGTCAGGTCTGACTCATAGCAACCCTCATAGGGTTTTCAATGGCTGATTTTCGGGATTGCTTTTGGGAGTGGAATGCCACATCCTTCTCCCATGACCATAAATGTAGGCTAAGTAAAATGCTAAGGATTATTCATCTGGTTTCTGGCAGCCCAGCCAGCCTCTGCGCCCACTGGGCTTGCCAGGGTCACGTGGACTCATGTATCTGGAACTCATTCCCATCACCCAGGCAAGGCAGTGGAGGATCTGCATCACTTAGCCTAAACATTCCCTTACTATCTAAAGAATTGTCAGCTTGCCAGGTACTGTGGCTCACACTTATAATCTCAGCAACTCAGGAGGCAGAGACAGGAGGATCGTAGGTTCGAGGCCAGAAGCAGCCTATGTAATTTAGCGAAACCCTGTCTCAAGATAAAAAATAAAAAATGGTCTGGGGATGCAGCTCAGTGGTAGAACACTTGCAAAGTATGTACAAGGCCTTGAGTTCAACCCCTAAGTACTTCAAAGTAACAAACCAAAAGAATTGCCTGCTCCAGAGTGCCTGGAGGACAAGAGAAAAGTACATCTGAGCCTTCAGGAGCAAGAGCGAGCTGCTTGGGACTGTGGTCCTTCTTGTTCACATGTACCCTGCACTCCATTAATTTTTCAGATGTTGCTTACATTTCTCCCCTAGAAACCTGGGTCCCGTGGCTCCTCTCTGCCTTTTCATATGCTTCCTGTCTGTCGTGCTACTAACATGCAACTCATCTTCTGATTACCATTTCTATATTCTCCTTTCTCCCCACTCCTGCTTGTGCACATAAAAAATATAATAAAAGTAATATGAAGACATTGGACTTTGTGTTTATCTCAGTGGTAGAACGCTTACCTAGCACGCGCAAGGCCCTGGGTTCCATCACTAGCACAGGAGAAGAAAAATGTAATAGGCAAATGCAGTATGTTGATTATAAGCACGTTCTCCTGGGTCAGATTCTGGCTCTGTTCTTGCTCTCTGTGTGGTCTGGGTCCGGTCTCTGGACTTTTCTGTGCCTCATTTCCTTCACCTGTAAAATGAAGGCAAGGATACTGCTGACCTCAGGGTAGGTAGCTGTGGTGAGCGAGTAAAGCACTCGGAGTTCTGGGCCTGGCACAGTAAGATGCAAATGTTACCTGTTGGAAGAGGGCAGGGTGGGACGTGAAAATATCCTGGACTAAGGCTAGAAACCTGTGTCTAGTCCTGATCCCATGTGTTCCTGACAGTCCAACATGTCCCAGATCAAACCCATGATCAACCTCCCCCATACTCTGGGGCTGGGGCCGGGGTTCACAGAGTGCTGCTCTGCACTCTCTGAGGACCTGGGTTCAATCCCCAGCACTGCAAAGATGAGGGAAGGATGTGACAATCCATTCCCGAAGCAATCCTGAAACAACTAGCCATTGAAAACCCTATGAGGGTCACTCTGATTCGGACCTGGCTTGATGGCACCTAACAACAACCCATACTCCATCTCTCTGAGGTCTCTTGTCTCCACTGGCTCTATCAACAGCCTTGTAGTCTGTTGGCTCCCCTCATCAACCCATCTTTTCCATGTTGCTACAAGCCCTTTTTGCCCTCATCATTTCCCTGCTTAGAAACCGATTCCCCATTTGTTCCCCACATGCCTAGTAAAGCAGACCAGCCTCTGACAACTGGACCTCCACCTCCTTTCAGTCTGGGCCACCCACACGAGTCACCAATCCCATGTGTCCCCCAAACCCTGAGTTTGTTCTTAGCTTCCTCTGAGCCTTCCTGACCCAGCTCACAAGAGGCCCAAACACATCTCTGGATGCTTCCAGTCGCCCCTGCAGAATTAGTCCCTCTGTGCCTCCCTCCACAGCATTTCCAAGTCCTGTGTGCATGTCCCCAGGGGAGCTCATGTTGTTTACATTTTAAAGCCTACCCAACTTGTCTGACCCAAACTGAGCTCCTTGAGGGCAGGACCTGAGCCTTGCTCCCTCATGGGTGCCCCTGGGGTTTCAAACTTGTCTTCAGTTACCTTAATGATCTCTCTAGTGACTTTGACCTCTGGAATATTAGGATGTTGTGACACAAGCTAGCAAAAAGAAAGAGTCCTACAAAACGGTAGAAGTTTGGGAAGCTCTGGGCATGGTGGTGCACACCTGTAATCCCAGTGACTAGGGAGGTGGAGGCAGGAGGATCACAAGTTCAAGCCCAGAGGCAGTCTGCGTAATTTAGTGAGACCCTGTCTCAAAAAGTTAAAAAAATGGGCTGAGGATGCAACAGTGGTACGGCACTTGGCAAAGCATGCAAGCGAGAAGCCCTGGGTTCAACACCTAGTACCGCAAAAAAAAAAAAAAAAAAAAAAAAAAAAAAAAAAAAAAAAAAAAAAAAAAAAAAAAGGGAAGAAAATTGGAGTAAAGTTAGCTTTTAGAAAAAAATTAATTTAATTTTTGTGACTGTCTCCCTGTGTAGTTTAGGTATCCTTGAACTTGGGATTTTCCTGCCTTAGCCTCCTGAGTGCTGAAATTATAGATGTGCATCACCACACCCAACACTAAATTGATTTTTTAAATGGACTGACTATACCAGGCACTCCTGTAATCCCAGCACTTGGAAGGCTGAGGCACAAGGATATGAGCCCAAGGACAGAGTGGGCTACATGATGAGAAGCCCTCTTAGAAAAAAAAATAAAGACTGATTATGAGCCGGAGATTGTAGCTCAGTGGTAGAGTGCTTGCCTAGCATGCACAAGTCCCTGTGTTCCATTCCCAACACCATTAAAAATCAAAATAATAAACAATAAAATGGACTGATTGGCCAGCTTGGACTACATAGTGAGACTTTGTCTCAAAGACAACAAAAACCAAAATGGACTGATAGACTAACCTCCCTCCCCCCATCATCCAGAGCACCTCCCCTGAGATATTCTGGGCCTGTCTCCTCCCTTCCCTCTTGGTGGAGGACACTTCTGGGGAGGAGAGCAGAGGGTTGTCATCTCATCCATCCTCTTGGCCATGTCCTTGTTTCATAGACCCCAAATTTATTACCAAAGCCAGGGCCTTAGCCATGGGGTACTGAACCAACCACCTTTTCAACAGGAACACACTGTTCTGAGTTGGGAGGCATCAGGCCTGGGCGCTGCCTCCAGGCTGCTGTCCTGCCTGGCAGAGTTGGCTCAGTAGGAGTGTGTCAAGGCTGCTGCAGGGCTGTGGCGCCTGCGCAGGGACACTGGCTGACCCGGATCCGCCTGTGTCCTCCAGATGCCCTTCCTCTCTGGCGACAGAGATGAGCAGGCCTCTGAGTTAACTGGCCCTGAGTAAACTCTTCCTTAGCCAGCCTGCCACCCTCCTCTCCTTCCCCAGGCTTCAAAGAAAGCCAGTTTGAATATTTAAACTTCTCCTGTGTGTCTAATAAAAAGTTCTGCACTATTTAACGCCCCAGCTATCCATTACTGTCGGGAGCTGCCCTCTCCTCGCAGCGTCCCCCTCCCTCCCTCTTGCCCAAAGCAAGGCATTCGGCAAAGCCATTTGTCAAACCACTCCGCTGCAGGCTGCGCTTGGCTATGTCTGAAAGGACAAGCCGCCCCACAGGGGAAGGTGGGAATGAATAAAGGGGCTATGCAAATTGCTGCTTAATCTGCAGAGAAACACCCAGGCTTTGGGGAGACGCTCATTACTTCTTTTAACTGTGATTAACGGGCAAATTAAACCCAAGCCCTTAACTCTCTCCTAGCAGAGGACTTGAATGCAGAGCCTGAGCTGGTGCAGGTGGAGGGGTTGCCTCATCTGGTGTCATGTCTGCAGCCCCAGGGACCAGGGCGGAGGAGCATCAGTGCTGCCCCTGCAGTCTAGTTGGTTCCGTGGGAGTTAGGGGAGCCGCAGGGGCAGAGAAAACCCAGCCAACCCCATTAACCTGAGAGAAGGAGGAATTTAACCAGATTTGCTACCTTCCTTTCCCCTACCTAAAGGAAAAGAAAAAAGAAAAAAAAAAATTGAAGGACTCGCTTGCACCTGACTTTCCTGGACATGCTAAGGATGTGGCAGAAGTGGTTTTAGTCACATGAACTGAGTTGCCAGTCCCACCAGCCCCAAGCCTGGTGCTCTAAAAGTGTGTAGGAGGAGGCTCCAGATGTGCCATTGCAAAACTGACCTTGAGGCCTATTAGCCAAGGAGGTGAATAAGTGGCCAAGGGGCACGAGGTGAGGGAGCAGAGTGTCCGGCTGGGACCAGAGGCCCTGGGAATGGTCTTGCTATGGGGCACACAGGTTAGAGGCACACGTGGTCAAATACAGAAGTTAAAAAGGACCGAAAGCCCAAAATATCTCCTTTGTTCCCAATTCCATCTGTGGATTTTCGTTTTGGTAGTAAGATATGAGTAATATAAAGTTTATCATTTTAACCCTTTGTGGGTGTACAGTTCATCCATTCCACTCTTGCAGAATATCAAACCATCCTGTCCTACCTATGAACATCTCTCACAAATGGCAGTACTGAGGTAGGCCTCTGTGGATAGAAGTGTCTTGTTTGAAATCCAGAAAATCAGAGATTGCCAACTGGAACCTGGCAGGTTGAAAGAGAGGCCTGAGATTGAGGAGGCAGGTTTGGGTGGAAATCCTGTAGGGACTCCCTGTTAAACACAGGTTTCCCCTAAGCCTGAGTGATTAGAAGGTGAAAGATGACATACAATGGTGACAGACTGTCTGTCAGCCTGATGGGGCCGAGGAGAGACACAGCCCCGTATTTTATTTTGTCGTTGAGCCGATCAGTAGGTCTGTCATAGAAACCAGGCCTGACAGCTCCCTCAGCCACTCTGCTCTCTTTTCTTAACTCCCGAAGCCCACCTCCACCATCTATTAAAACATCCTGGGCTGTCAGGGATATTAAAAGGCTCTGTCACTCCTTCTTAAAACAGTCATAAATACACTCTGGACACTAGCATTTGGGCAGGAGCTTCGGCATTGAATGGGAAGAGGCAATAGCAGGTCTGCCTGCCTTTCTTGACAGCCTGGGCTTTGGCACTGTCCAAATAGACAGCCTTGGCTTTATCTCCTTTTCCTTTTCCTTAGATGCAGAAGCAGGGCCTTCTCCAACATCTGTTGGTGCCTGGCATTTTGAAGCAGTTGTTCCTGAGCGTAGGGTGTAGGTTTTCTCAGTACAGCCACCACTGCCAGCTTATCTCTGGTGCCTCGGTCACCTGCTCAGAATGTCTGCCCAAGGAATCTGCTTTCCAGGCCTCTCCATGGGGCTAGGAATCAGGGAAGGAACAAAAGGTAACGAGGGCCTGAACTTTCTCCTGCACGTTGGAGTTTGCCTCTTTTCCTTCTTCCACCTTCCCTGCTCCATGCAGCCTCACTCACCTTGTTACAAAGTTTTGGTTTGGGATTTGTTTTGTTTTTTCTTTTCAGTATAGGGGTTTGGACCCAGGGCCTCACACATACCAAGCAAGTGCTCTACCACTAAGCCACACCCCAAACCCTTTTATACTTTTTACCTTGAGAAGGATCTTGCTAAGTTGAGAAGGTTGCCGCTGGTCTCAAACTCATGATCCTCCTTCTCAGCCTCCTAAACCACAGGGATCATAGACATGTGCTATGGCACCCAGCACTACAGTTTTGTAGGATCCAGAGGCCGACCTGAGACTTACTGTGGGCTCCCCAGAGTACAGATTCGAGCTTGTAGTCTTGCCAGTGGGAGACCCCACTCCCTTCTGAAACCTCCAGACTATGGCATCGTGAATTTATCAGCTAGTTCCCAGGAAGAGGCTCTTTCCTTTCCACACTTCTGTGGCTCCTTGCCAGGGATGACATGCTGTGTTGATATCAGGATAATACCCAAGACTTTGGCATCTTGAGATGTCCTATCTTCTGCCCATCCAGTGTTTGGTGGCCAGAATCACTTCCCATCATAGGACTTACCTTTGGATAGTTTTTAAACTATGGATTATTTTTTTTCCAACAGTTGTCTTCTAAGTAGCTGTTTTCAAGTATTTCATGGAGTGTTGGACCTTGTTTTTTGTATAGTATTAAATGTGTAGCTTATTCCCCTATGCAGCCCAGAGGGTAGTACTAAGGCCTGTGCATGGACTTAAGAGGGAGGCAAATTCCTGCCTAACATAAAGTGACCTTTCTGGCAATCAGAATTACCCCACACTGGCACAGGTGAGAAGCGCCATCACTTAAGACCTCAGGCTGACATTCTATTAATATCTGGTGGGGACCTTGCAGAGGATGGGAAGTTGGGGCAGATGCCTGTGAGAGTCAATGATTTGGGGCATTTGATGTGTCCAAGAGCTGGACGAGGCCTAGCAGCTGCTCACCACCTGCCTGCCAGTTTGCAGTTTAATCCCAGGTGGTCGGACCCCTCGTCCTCAAAGGTCACAGGGCCAGCTGCAGAGCAGTAGGCAAACCCTTCTTTAGAAACAGCCAGGCGGTGTCTGACGGTGCAGGTAGGATGTGGGGGGAAATGAGAGAAGCTGGGAGACCCCAGTAGACACTCTGGTTGAGAAAAGCAGGCAGGAGTCTCTCCCTTTCTTCCCCTGCTGCCTTCCACTCCTCCCTCCCGCCTCTCCCCCTACTTCACCTGCCTTTCCTCCCCGCCTTCCTTCGCTCTCTCCCTCACTCCCAGAGGCCTCCTCTCATCTCCATAGCGATAAAAGGGGAGGTGGGGTGGACTGCACCCTGTATTTTTAGCTGCTCCATAATAGCCCCTTTCTCTGGAGACACAGGGGCCGCCTGTGGAACTAATCTCCCCCGGCCCCTCGGCTCACAAAGAGCCAGAGAAGCTCCTCCCTCCTCCAGCCGCCCTCCGTGACCCCAGCCCATTTCCGGGTGCGCTTCCAGCCCTCCGGGCCCTGCAGCTGGGCCTCTCTCACGGGATCCTGCACACAGGCAGGGTCACCCCGGCTGACCTCCCCTGAGGACAGAGGTCAAGCCCCCTCTGGGGTCTCTAATGTGATTGGAAGGGAGCTGGGGCAGGAGGGAGGGAAGAGCCATGGGGGAGGGGACCTTCTCTTTTAATGTACAATTAAATGACTCCCTGTGCCTCCCTGTCTCTGCCTGACTCTGGCTGGGTTGGGGGCCCTAGAAGTCCTCTTAGAAAACTGTGGCACTGGGGCTGGGTCAGGCTTGAGCGTGAAGTATCAGAACCATAAAATCGACAGGGCAGCAGGGCCTGTGGAGTCAGCTCCACTTTTGAATCTGGAGTCGGTTTGCTCTGATTTGGCTCAAGACACCTCCAGCCTTGATATACTCATCTGCAGAGTGGGAATAACAACAGCACCAGCCTCATATGGTTAAGGTACAAGCAAGGTCTTTACCTAATATGTCTCAGCACAGTGCCTCGCCCATGGGGGACCCAAAGGACCCCAGCTGCAGCTGTCAGGAAGGAAAGAGTCCTTGCTCCGCTCAGGTCAGAACAGCCACATGTCAGACATCAAAAGACAGAGAGGCACATTGCAGGCCATGCACTAGGTGGGAATGCAGGCGGGGAAGCCAGCTGGGCCTAAGCACATCCCACCTGCCCCACTCCCAGCTGTGAGAGCTGCTCTCCTCTAGTGGAGACTGTGACCAGGAACAACAGTACCTACCTCTGAGGGTTCATTGTGCCAACATGGGAAAAGTACTCAGAAGAGAACCTGGCCACAGGCCATGCCATAGAGGTACTAGTTAGTATTAGTATTGATGGATTATCATTGGGTCTCTGTGGGCCTGATTTTCCAGAAGAGTGTTTATTTCAAATATTCATTGTCCAGACAAGTCTCTCTCTTTTCGATGTCACACACATGATCTAATTTCTGGCAAGAAATAATACATTATCAGTCTTATTTGCTTTGATGATGGAAAAAAATGCACATTTTGCCCATGTAGACAGCGGCTCTAAACAAGGGACATGACTAGCCCAGAAGGGAGTAAGTGGCCCCATATAAAACACAGCCAGGCGAAAGAGAGGAGCTGGGAAAGGTCAAAGGAGGTCTGGTGGGAGCTGCCAACAGCTCTTCTAACCTGCCCAACTTATTACCGGCATCATTTCAAGAGATAATTTAATGCTCTCCCTCTGTGGCCCCATTTGCTCCTGAAGGGAAAATAAATAAATAAATAAATAAACAAACTCAACCACCTCAACCAATACATGCTTTATGAGACCATCACTTGCTTGTTTCTAATGCACAATTATTAATATAGCAGTCCTAGAACCTCCCCTACAGCTGATCACCAGTGAATTATGGACCTTGAATTCTGATCACCGTTCCTATTATTGCAAACATTTCCACACAGTCCTGCAGGCAGAGAGGACCAGCCTCTTGTCTGCAGAGAAGATGCCAGAGCTGGAGTGGGAACCTGCTTCCCTATCTGGTAGGCTACAGAGTTTGTGGGGCAAGGCTGAGGCAGAGAGCAGGAGGGGAAGGAAGGCATCTGCACCACAGGAAGCGCCCTGTAACTGGGTATCCAGAGACCTCCCTGTGATATCTTGAGCTCCACAATCTGGCCTGACCTCTCACCTTTCTGGACCTCACTTTCTTTGTCTATAAAATAGAAATTTTTAAAACTTCCTTTTCCCTTGGTTTATTTTTATTTTTATTTTTTTTATTTTTTGCAGTACTTGGGGGTTGACTCCATGGCCTTGCACATACTTTGTAGGTGCTCTACCACTGGGCTGCACCCCCAGCCCGTTTTTAATTGCATTTTTATTTGGAGACAAGGTCTCACTAAGTTATGCAGGCTGCCTCTGGCCTCGAACTTGTGATCCTCCTGACTCAGCCTCCTGAGTTGCTGGGATTACAGGCATGTGTCATTGTGCCTGGCTCCAGTGACTATTTATTTATTTATTTATTTATTTATTTATTTTGCTGTACTAGGGTTGAACCCAGGGCCTTGCGCTTGCATGCTTTGCAAGTACTGTGCCACTGAGCTGCACCCCCAGCCCATTTTTTTTACGTTTTCGAGGCAGGGTCTCACTAAATTATGCAGACTGCCTCTGGTCTCAAACTTGTGATCCTCCTGCCTCTGCCTCCCAAGTCACTAGGATTACAGGCGTGCACCACCTCTTTCCCTTGGCCATTTTTAATCTCTTATAATATATCAGGCACTGCACTAAATATGTCATGAATCATTATCTCATTTAACAGATTTGTTTATTTAGGCTTTTTTTTTTTTCCAGCAGTACTTAGGGGTTGAACCCAGGGCCTTGCATATACTTTGCAAGTGCTCTACCACTGTGCTGCACCCCTAGTCCATTTTTTATTTTTTATCTTGGGACAGGGTCTCGCTAAGTTACTCAGGCTGCCTCTGGCCTTGAACCTGCAATCCTCCTAACTCAGCCTCTAGAGTCACTGAAATTACAGGTGTGCACCACTGTACCCAGCTTTATTTAGGCTTTTTGAGATGGGATCTCACTGTGTAGCGACAGCTGGTCTGGAACTTACTACATAGACTATGCTGGCCTTGAACTTGCAGTGACCCTCCTGTCTCTGCATTCTGAGTGCTGAGAGTACAGGCACGTGCCACCAGATTCTTATAACCAATGTATATGATGACAAATTAATCCCCATTTAAGAAACTCAGGCTCAGATAAATTAAGAAACTTGCCCACGGTCACACAGCTGCTAAGCAAGAAACTTGTTTACAACCTGGATTTATTTGACTCTAAAGTCCACGCTCCAAACTTGTAGGCCACACTGCCTTCCAGGGAAATAACCCCCTGTCCTGTTACCTGGCAGGATGGAGTCAAGTGACCATACAGGAGTGAGAGGGCTCTGTCAACTGCACCACAGAATTACATTGAATGGTATAAAAGGCTTTCCCAGTAGAAGGCACAGGAAGTTGGGGTTTGATGATAGTGATCAGAGGCCTGGATGGCCAAAGGAAGCTAGCAAAAGGCAGCAAGATCCCAACAGGGACTGAATTTAGCAACGAGCAAGCCACACCATGACAATACTCACTTGAGAAGAATGGTCTTTCATGTGGCAATGTGGCTAGATAATGAAAGGGGAGAATATTGTGTGTCTTCCTACCTCCATCAAGGGTGTTGTCAATTCTAATCTTGTTGGACCACCTTTGGAGGGACTGAGCAGGTGTTCCCATCTAGCAGAAGGGTGGATGCTGCTGTCTCATGCTCCCCAGATCCCTAGCACCACATAGAGGCAGTGGCTTTGGGAAGATGAGACCACAGAGAAGCCCCCTGGGAATCTGGGCGTCCAGCCACAGTAGGGAGTTGGTGGAGTTGACAAGAAGACACAGAGGCCGGGCACAGTGGGGCACACCTGTGATCCCAGAAGCTCAGGAGGCAGAGGCAGGAGGATCACAAGTTCAAGACCACAGGCAGTCTGCGTAATTTAGCGAGACCCTGTCTCAAAAAGTAAAAAAAAAAAAAAAGAAAGAAAGAAAGAAAAGGAAAAATGGGCTGTGGGTGCAGCTCAGTGGCACAGCAGTTGCAAAGCATGCAAGGCCCTGGGTTCAACCCTCAGTGACTCAAAAGACACAGAGGAGCCAGGGGCTGCAGAGGGCAGGGACAGATGCCCTCCATGTCTTTGGCGGCCTGGCCCAGGCTGAGGGTGATCAGCAGGCTGCTTGATATTCTGCTCAGGCACAGCTGCATGTCCTGCCTCCTGGATCCCCTGCCAGCAGGGCCTCCTCCCCCAGTCCAGACCGGGCCATGCATTATCCTCGCAAGATTGAGGACCTAATGGAGGTAATCGGCACCCGAGGTGGGGCATGGAGTGGTGGGGAAGCCACTCCATCCAGGCTGAGGAGGGTAGAGTACTGCTAGTTCCTTCCTTTGCCCACCCTAAGATCAGGGTGCATTTGAGAGGGTCCCTGGAAATGAGGAGGGCTCTGGATAACTTCGATCTGAGAGGCCATATTGCAACAATCCCTCTCCATAGGGTAGCTTTCAGGGTCCCCGTAGGGAGTAGGGAGTTCTGAGCCATGGCTGGCTCTTCCTTTAGGAAGGGGGTGCTCCCGCCCCTCCCCCTCCCCTCTCCTGCCTGCCAGCTGGTCAGCGATGGAGCCAGCCCTCCACATCCATTGTTCCTGAGTCCTCCCCCCGCCCGCCCCCGTCAAGAGCGTAGGGCAGCCCCTCCCCCACCCCTCTGCCTTGCCTGGCTTCAAAGGCCCACAGGGACTAACCTTTGCCATGGTGGGCCTCCCCTCTGGGAACCAGGAGGGGGGCATCCCTTCCCCCAGCAGCATTCAGCTGCTCCCTGGGAGTGAGCAAAGCAGGCCAGGAGGTGATCCTAGGCACGGAGGAGGTCAGAGGACTGGAACCCAGACGCAGAAGGCCTGGGAAAGGCTTGGGGCTTTGGGCAGCAAAGGTGACAGCAATAATGGAAACAATGCTGCTGTTGCTGCCAACAGCAGCTCCTCCCAATGGAACCCTCAAAGCGTCCCAGGGGCTTTTTCCATGTGCCATGTCATTTCATCCTCCCAGGAGCTGGGAACTACCAGATCAACATTGCATAGGTGGAGAAAATCCTACCAGAAGGGTTAAATAACTTAAGTAACTGGGGTTACTAGCACAGAATCTGAACTATACTTGGACCTATCATGTTGACTCCGGAAATGTCTAACTTCTGTGCTAGTCCACTGCAGAAGGCACCTGGGAGGGAAAACAGCAGTTCATGGGCACCCATCTCCAAACACTCAGCTGATTTCATACACATGGACAAAATAGGTATTTCTTGCCAGACAGCATCTAGGGATCCAAGAGGCAGTTTTTTCACTGAGCCCCCAAATATAGAGATTCCCCCATTCTTTCTAGCTTATCTTCCCCTTTTAAGCTTCTTCACTCCTCTTCTTCCCAGGCTAACGTGTTCCCCTCCCACACCATCTGCTCCCAAGATGGTCAGTACTGCCCACCTTGCTTCCCTGGAGAGGAAGGGTCCAGGGCTCAACTCTCCCCCAGGTGCTGTAATTTGAGGGGCTGTCCAACTAGAATAGACCCAGGGCCTCCCCAGACTATCCTCCCACCACTATGAGTTGCCTGGCCTCTGCCCTCTGCCCTCTTCTGCCATTAACCCTGTCACCTGCCGGACATCAGCCCCGGGCCTAGTCTGTCATCTGTGGCCAAAGATGGATGGGGGGCGGCTGGGAAGCATAAGTGGCGACCCCTTAATGAGATCTGGCGGGGGAGGGCTGGGCTCTATCAGGGAGCAGCAGGGCCCGGTTGGCAATAACAGGCCCTTGTTGAGCATGACCCATTTTCCTTGTGTGGAGGGGAGACAGTAGAGTAAGATGCTCTAGGACAGGCTTGGGAGGGAAAGGATTTCTTTGCTTCCCACCCTCGCCCTCCCTCTCCTCCACTGGCAAATCAGACTAGGGTGAGATGGGCAGGGGATGGGGAGGAAAGATGACCCCCCACCTCTCATTCCGTCTCCTGGGCACTGTGACCCCATCTCCTAGGGAAGAATCAGACACAAAGAATCACCAGGAAACGGAGACCAGCTGCCTGGCTGGGGCAACCTTACATACGTCCTGGGAGACTTCATGTCTCCTGGTCTTAGGCAGAGACACTGGAGGGAGGGAGCCGCTGTGGGGAGCTGTCTGTAAAGTAGGGAGCATCTTCAGAGGCACAAGGAGGGGGTTCCTGTTGAAGCTGGCAGAAAGAATGAGAGCAAGAGGTGAGGATAGAAAAGTTATTGGTGGAAAAGTTATTGCTGGAAAGCATCAGTTCCAGCCTTTCCCTGTGCAGATGGGGAAACTGAGGTCTAGAGAGGGAAGGAGACCTTCCCAAGTGAGTAGTCTGGCCTGAACCAGAATTCAGGGCTCTGGAAAACCTGGACCCTCCCCTCAGTGCCGCATCACCCTCCCCACTTGCTCCTTACACAGGAAGAAAATATAACATCTACCGAAGCCATTAGGCCTGGATTGTCTAAAATGGTTGGTTCTCTTCCTGCTCTTCCCCTGCTCCTCAACATTGTTGTTGTTGTTAGGTGCTGTCGAGTCATGTCCAACTCATAGCGACCCTCACAGGGTTTTCAATGGCAGCTTGTTTTCGGGATTGCCTTGGGAGTGGGTTGCCACATCCTTCTCCCATTTTTGCGGTGCTGGGAATCGAACTTGGGACCTCAGAGACTGCAGAACGGTGCTCTACCAACTGAGCTAAATCCCAGCCCGCCCCTCAACATACATACAATAAATTGCCCAAGGACTTCCAGGAGGTGTGGGAGACAGACCTGGTGTGGGGGGAGGGCGAGGCTACTTCCTGTTTGTTTCTGGCTTGGAATGGGTACACAAAGGAGGCTCTTAAAAGTAGGGCTCTTTAAGTGCTGGACCATTGAGGGGTATTTTTCCTCCATCAAGAGTAAGAAATGCCAAATGGGTACTCAACAAATGTTGCCTCTACAATCTTTGGGCCCACTTTGACAATGGACACCGTCAGGCTGTGCTTCGAGCTCCTGCTCTGGTGTCATCTGCAATGTCTCCTTTTCCACTCAACTGCCTATGACATTTGGCTGAGCTGAATTGTGGAACATATGTGGCATCAGGAGGCTGAGGGGTCAGGGGCCTTGAATCGGTCCTAGTGAGCTGTGCAGCCTTCAGCAACTGTTCCCTTCTTGCTGAGCCTCTGTTGCCTCTTCTTCGAAAGGTAGTACTTGACTACTGTCTTAACGCTTCTTGAAAGGACCAGGGCCAGGGCTGTGCAGCAGCTGATTTGTACTGGCTCCCCAAGAACCTCTCAGAGCTAATTATGTGGTTTTCCCAACTTTGCACTGGGACTTGGCAGTTGATAGCTTGAAATAATGGCCTTTGCTGAGAGTATTTACACCACAGAAATAGGCAAATGGGCCAGGCATGGTGGCTCATGCCTATAATGCCAGCAACTCAGGAGGCTGAGGCAGGAGGATTGCAGATTCAAGTCCAGAGGCAGCCTGTGTAACTTAGCAGGACCCTGTCTAAAGATAAAAAATAAAAAAGGGGCTAGGGGTGCCGTTCAGTGGTAGAGCACTGGCAAAGTATGCAGGTGGCCTTGAGTTCAAGCCTCAAATCCCACAAAAAAAAAGGGGGGGGGGAATTAAAAAGAAATAGGCAAATGGTATACATGGGAGCTTCTCCACAGCCTCCCCAGTGAGAGCTATTTATTCAACTTTTGCCAGCACACCACTGACTAGAACTCTAATATGTTACATAAAAACAGAAAGAAGTAAGCCGGGTACGGTGGCGCATGCCTGTAATCCCAGCGGCTCGGGAGGCAGAGGCAGGAGGATTGCAGGAGACCAGAGGCAGTCTGTGTAACTTAGCGAGACCCTGTCTCAAAAAAGTTAAAAAAAAATGGCCTGAGGGTGCAGCTCAGTGGTCCAGCACTTGCAGAGCATGCAAGCGCAAGGCCCTGGATTCAACCCGCAGTACCACAAAAAAAAAAAAAAAAAAAAAAAAAAAAAAAAAAAAAAAAAAAAAAAAAAAAAAAAAAAAAAAAAAAAAAAAAAAAAAAAAAAAAAAAAAAAAAGAAAGAAAGAAAGAAAGAAAAAAAGAAAAAACCAGAAAGAAGTAGAACTGCTTTGTTGAAGCAGGGGTTCCCCGCCTTCCCCATCAACCTTTGCCAAAATTGAGGACTTGAAAATTGTTAGTAGCATAAGTCCGAGATCTATCTGTTCCAGTTCTGAATTCCATCTAAGTAACAAGCTATAGGAGCTGAGGCAGAAGGAAGGAGGAAGAACAGTGAGGAAGCTTAGCTTCCACTACCGTACCTAATTGACTAAACCTTGGTGATGCAGGCATATAGGCTATGATGAGCCAGGAAGCTGTGAAGGCATTGCTGGCCCCTGCAGGTCCCAAGGTCTTGTGGTGGCCTCTAAAGGCAGCAAGGTCCTAAGGAGCAGTCTCTCACGGGAAGTCTCTCAGAGGCAGGAGGATGGCTTTAAGTGAGAGAATATCACCTCCTCTTTGTGGCCTCATCTCCCCCACAGTTGCCCCCCACCCCCCACTTGCCTGGGGATGTGACACTCAGGTCCATTCAGTTACAGGGAGCTCCAGAGCCATCTGAGAGAATCAAATGGGGTTTATCAATGTTATGTGATGGGAACAATCCTAACCAGTAGTGGTGGAAGTAGGGATTCAAATGTAGGGCTCAGCTTGTAGCTCCAAAAGTTCCTGACCTTGACCATTTTTAAATTTCAATACAATTTTTTAGAGAGGCTGCTAAAACAAAATCAGACTCACTTTAAAACTCTTTTGTTAATATAATTAATTAATTTATTTTTTAACTTTGAGGTGGGGTCTCACCATGTAGCCCAAGCTGGCCTCAAACTCATGATCCTCTTGCCTCTCTCTCCCAAGTGCTGGGATTATAGGCCTGTGCCACCTCATTCAGGTCATATTTATTTTAAATTTGGTATTTTCAATGGGAAGGTCGAGACAAACACAGAGACCACATTCATCATGTAATAAAGTGGCCCACCCAAAAAGCATCTTTCACTCCTACATTTGGCAAGGTTCCGTGAAGAATTCCGTGTTCCCAAACTTGCTTGCTTTCAGGCCTATTAGAATTAGCTTGGCTAACTCACTCTAGCTGGGGTGGGGCGGGGGAGATGCAAGGAAGGAAGGAAGGAAAGAAGGAAGGAGGTAAGAGAGGAAGGAAGGAAGGAAGGAAGGAGAAAATAGGAAGAGAGGAAAGAAGGAAGGAAGGAAGGAAGGAAGGAAGGAAGGAAGGAAGGAAAATGTTTGTACTTGAAAGAGATTCAGCATTTAATCTAGTGATTTCTACCTGCCAATCATCAGAATTACCTGGGAAGATTTAAAAAGTACATTTTCTTGCCCCCACCCTAGACTAACTGATTAAAAATCTCTAGTCAGGGAGGGGCTTGGACCGTAGAAATCATCACCATCACTCTCGTGGCTGCCCTCAGTGGAAGCCCAGGGCTATAATCAGCACTGACCATCAATAAGGTTTTGTCTTCCTTCTGTTACTAAAAGAGATTTTCTCATTCTTCCTTAGTAAATATGGAATAATTTTAAAAAGTTCTTCCCTATAGCATTTGTAGCCCTCTCATCTACATAGTAATTACTGATGACTTTCAGAGTTTGCCTTCTTCATGCTGAATGTTCCAGGTTTATTTCTTCTTTCACTAAAAATTAATTCAGCACATTCTAATTGCCAGGTCTTTTGCTAGGTGTTGGGAGGCAGCAGTGAGCAAAATGGATATGATCCTTGGCCTTTTGACCCTATGGAATTGTAAGGGAGTCAGACAACACAACCAGCAATGGTGGGGCGTTGGGATAGTAGGATGTTGGGATTGGGGGATGTTGGGGGGGTGTTGTGATGCGGAGGATGTTGGAATGGAGAAATGTTGGGATAGAGAAGATGGCATAAGGGTAGTGTCTTAAAGAAACGAGAGCAGCCAAGTGTGGTGGTGCATGCCTATAATTCCAGCGGCTCAGGAGGCGGAGGCAGGAGGATCGCAAGTTCGAGACCAGAGGCAGTCTGCATAACTTAGCAAGACCCTGTCTCAAAAAGTAAAAAAAAAAAAAAAAAAAAAAAAAGG